>JAUZSU010116559.1:0-19284 GCA_034780255.1 Parotocinclus maculicauda
CTCACTCACTCTCTTTCTCTCTCTCTCTCTCTCTCTCTCACTCTCTCTCACTCTCTGCCTCTC
Organism: Parotocinclus maculicauda; assembly: GCA_034780255.1. Lineage (NCBI taxonomy): Eukaryota > Metazoa > Chordata > Actinopteri > Siluriformes > Loricariidae > Parotocinclus > Parotocinclus maculicauda. The sequence goes on from JAUZSU010116559.1 coordinate 64, forward strand.
TCTCTCTATCTCTCTCTCTCTCTCTCTTGCTCTCTCCTTCTCTGTCTCCTAACCCATTTAATTGTTTTTCAGATCGATAAAGCATCTGATCATAAAGTGGATTACTTTTCTCCCATTAGGGCAGGCTCTTTGAACACTCAGTTTGGAAATAGTCCTCTTAAGATTTGTAGGTTCCTGACATGTATTTGCTGATTCCAATATGCACATACTGACATACGGGAATTTGGCTAGCCTACCATCTAGTGGTGAATACCAGCCACTCTCTAAAGCCATTTACATTGTAATGAAAATGGTGAATAAAAATGATATGATCTAATAAAATGTTCCTAACGTGCATATTATCAGGTGATTATATAAGACCAACTGAACATTATACGATAATACTGTTGTTTTAAATATACTGCAGACATTAGGGGATACTTCAAAATAAAATATCCCACAAAGAAATATCCCTGGGAGAGTCATGGTACCTGGGTAATTAATTTAGTTTTTACAGTAACACTGGGGCTGTTGATTTGAGTATTGGAGTAGTGTCAGGAGTTAGTACTTTTATAAGACGCTTTATGATGGAAGAAGTATAAAATTATAAAAATTAGATCAGTCAGTTGATTGATCAGTTGATCAGTCATGCACAACGGATTTAAATAATTTCAGAACTGATATTTCAGGCCTTTGACTTGGCCATAACCAATTTTTGGTAAAATATAAGTTAGAATTCATTGTTCCATCAACGATGGTAAGCCGTCTTGGCCCAAATGAAGCAAAACAGGACCAAACAGTGATATTGCCACCACCATGTTTCACAGATGAGACAGGCAAGGCAAGGCAAAGCAAGTTTATTTGTATAGCACCATTCATACACGAGGCAATCCAAAGTGCTTTACAGAATTAAAAATAATAATAATAATAATAATAATAAAGTGAAAAAAGAACACTAATAGGGTTAATTTAGGCCCCATCTGCCACTAAACATTTTTCAAAAACCTTTTTGCTTGTCCATGTAATGTTTAGCAAATTGCAGATGGGCAGCAATACCCTTTTTAAAGAGCAGTAGCTTTCTCCTTGAGAAAAAACTTATGAAACATTAACAGTAGTCAATATGGGACACATTTAATTGCTTAGACTTTAGCCTACATTCCTCCCAGATTATTACATTCCTTGTACTTGAAGAGACCTTTGTGGTTGTTTTTTTCCAGTTGTACACAATATGTCTTTCTATGGAAACACCTAATTACTGATTTTAAAGTTTCACATACATATATAAGATAGATACATAATAGATACATAATAATATACCATTTATATCAATAAATAATTGAGAAATTGTACTTATTTTTGTGTTCTCTTTACTTTTAGGACTGCAAATTATTTGTTAGGTCATATTTATGCAGAAATATAGAAAATTCTCCAGGGTCAAAAACTGCCAAGCACCACCGAATGTGATATATTCCCCAGACCTAAACCCCATCACACATTTATGGGGGCTCCTGAAGACAGAGGAAGCCAAGAATTTTGAAACCTCACAAAATACTTTTTGGAAATTGTGAAATCATGCTGGGATAGCATGAAGCATCAGATTTTACACAAACTTGGGGAGTTCATGCCAGCTCAGGTGCACACTGTCAGTACTGCAAAAGGGTTACATAAGTGGAAAAGGGGAACAAGTGCTAATTTTGAAAGTGATGCTTTTTCAAGGAATCAGAAATGAACTCAAATTGCTATGCTGATTATATGATTGTAATTAAATACATTTTAGTGAATTTGATGCAATGTAAATGGAAGCATTTTCATATCTTTGGTGCATTATTATTATCTCACCCACCACCCCCTAACGAATGTCCAAACAACCGCCCAAACCGATGTCCACAATGCATGCTATTACCGAATGTCAACATTGACTGTATTTGTCATATTTATCATAACATGTGTGTGTGTGTGTGTGTGTGTTTGTGTGTGTGTGTGTGTGTGTGTGTGTGTGTGTGTGTGTGTGTGTGTGTGTGTGTGTGTGTGTGTGTGTGTGTGTGTTGGGGGGTTTAAAGACTATATATTACTGTAAGGATATTTGTTTTCGTTTTCACCTTGTAGGGACATTTTACTAGTCCTGACAATGACTATTTATTTATTTATTGTTATATTAACTGTAGCAAAAAAGCAAAATAGATTTGCTTTAGGTTACTAAGTTTAAGGTTAGAGTAAGGTGTATAATTAATTAGCTACAGTAATACAGTATTATGTCAATGGAAAGTACCCATAATGACTGAATAAGTGTGTGTGTGTGTGTGTGTGTGTGTGAGAGAGAGAGAGAGAGTGATATATATGCTGAAATGCTGACCTGTCAGAACCCACTAGGGAGCCTTGCTGACACAGCACCTCTCCACCCAGCAGGACTGCAGAATCATCGCTATCTCTCTGCCTCTCTCTATCTCTGTCTGGGTCTCTCGCTCTCACATCAGCTCTCCCCGACACCCTATAATATGCATGTCCACATCCATTATCTAAAACATATGAAAAAAATGATTCACGTGTTTGAAACTGTGAGCTGTCCATTTACTCACTGAGATAGTTGGTCATTTTACAATAGCTGTTTATATGCATATGTAAAAAAAAAAGTATTAATGTTTTTACAGGTTTCATATCAGGGAGAGATATCACCCGTAATGAAATGGCGGCTGAGGCTGCACATGCTTGGGTTATATCACCTGCATCTGTGAGAAAATCACCAAGACGCCGATACGGTCTTGAACTTTGGCGCAACCCTTCCTTGGGAAGCTCAGTTGAATAACAACGGCTTTAAAAAGCTCTCCCTGACGAACTCAGATCTCCATGCTCCACTGTAAATACACAGAATCAAGCTCCATTACACAAGCGAGTCACACGGTCGGAGTGTGAATTCCATCTGTAAGCCTCACTACGTTCTCAGGCAGCGGCGCTCTGGCTCTGGATCCTCTTCTGAGGTCAGCCGCTAGATAAAACAGAACCATATGAAGTAATATTACTCAGGAAATGAAAGTGCCATGATAGCACAAAAAGATGTCTGCTCCACATTTGGTTCTGTTTAATCAGCCGAGATAAAATGTCTGTGGCTGCCCCATCCTTTTATGTGGAAACCAGGCGGATAGTAAACAGACCTTGTAAAGTATCGAAGGCTAATTTTTTTCTGTCATCCTAGCCCAGGACTAGGGGCAGACATCCGACTTTTGAACTTTCTAATGCTTTCATTAGATATCTGAATTGCTGGAATTGTCCAGCATATTTTACGTTAACTCTATCTAATACATCTGTAGCATATGCACCATTTAAAAACAAAAACAAATTTCTGTTTATCTGTTAAAAAAATACAAAACTTCACTCTTTATGAAGTTTTAAATGACATGTAAGGAGAGTTGATGCAGCATTTGCCAATATTCAGAAGGAACATTTTTTTTTCATGACCACTTCTTTTTTCAGGTTTTAGTCAGTGCTGTTTTATAAAGAAGAATGGTCAATGCTAAGGAAACGTCATCAAATAATTTAAAGCATCACTGTTAAGATAAATGTCATCCACTAAATGTCTAAGTGTATTAGTATTCTAGTTTCATAGGTTCCCCTATACCCCGTCTGGTGAAGAACTTGAAAATATTGCCAAGAGACCCTAACTCTATTACACAGCTTTGGGATTCATTGTAATTCCAACAGTGAACCAGCTTACTGTTAAACACCAGAGCATGACCTCATAGTGTTGTTCCAAAATCTAGTAGAGAGCCTTTTTATAAGAGAAAACCATTTTTTGCGTGGACGTGAACTTTTGGGCATATACTATAGAATATGGTATATTGAGATTTGATCTGATTCAAATTATCTTCTGTTATACAATGATATATAAGGCATGTCCGCATAATAAGCACCTCCATATGATGTAGTAGTTATTAAAACAAAGTAGGGATTTGACATTGATGAGAGTCTTCTGGTTTTCTTTTAAGGCTAATGTCTTTTCTACACGCACCACATCCCATGCAGGTTCATCCAGACACCACAGCTGGAACAGAGGAGTGCTGGTGTTCCTCAGAGTAATCACTCCGAAACCACAACGACGTCAGCATCCGTGTTTGAGGTGAAAGCCCTCAGACTGAGTGCACACTCAGATCAGAGCTGTTTGGGTGGTTAACGTGTGAGGTGAGTGAGAGATCAGATCACAGATGCACGCACCGGGCCTCAGATCAAAGCAAGAAAGAGACCTGCATTACCCCGTCTCGGTTATCTGTGAAATCTCCTAAGAAGGTTATGCCAAACATTTTCCATACAGCTTTTCCCAGAACATAAGCATGGTTAATGAAGTGTGTGTGAAATTTAAGTGTATCTATAACTTGATGCGTAACTTTCAAAGCTGGGGGATTTCGGCAGGGAATATGGGGATTCATAAGTTTAACCAACACGTAAACAAAAATGATTAGCACCTACTCTTTTCAGCAGGTTTTGTTTTCTGACCGTTGTGCTTCTCGTAATTCAATGGCGTGCCCTCCCACAAAGTGTGTCACAGAGGCATGTCTAGCAGTCATCGTGCTCTCACTATATTTATATATCGCACTATATTTACATTTATGTCATTAAGCAGATGCCCTTATCCAGAGTCACTTACATACAGTCTTAAAATCCAAGCAATTGTGGGTTAAGGGCTTTGCTCAGGGAATTTGAACCCTGGACCTTCTGGTCCATAGTACAGTACCTTAACCACCACAGTCCCAAACATATCTCCTGAGAACTTTTTATAGGGTAGAGGGGGAAACACTTCAGCATTGCATGAGAAAATTGTAAAATTTTGTATAAACACAGTCCAGGTCTATCCTAGTATCCTAGTGGAACTCCAGCATCCAGCCCCATCCCCTTCAGGAAGGTGCCACCGGTTATTGAACCATGCTTTCTGTCGTAGGGTTACAATTTGCCTCTTTGCCACCTGCGTTACCTAATTTTCACATTTTCACCAATGGTCCCAAAGCTGTGTTACATGTGTTCAGTGCCTGGTGTTTTATTTATTACCTAAAATGACAATATGAAAGATAATAGCTGTAATTACAAAATAATGACATTTTGTCACTAGATTAACGTGACAAATGTCAAAAACTCTTATCTTGTCAGAAAGAGCAACTGATGTAAGTCTATGAGAAAACAAGTGACTGGAGGAAGAAAGCAACATTATTATATAATTATATGATAGACACCAGAGATCACAAACGTAACATGATGAATATTTTTATTTATTCACTATTGCATTATAATATACAGCTATACATATTTCATGTACACAGGAAACGCAGCACCAGTGTATTCATGGTGTGATGCCCACCATAAAGCATAATGGTGTTCCAGCTCATCACAGTTTTAAACAACTTAATTAGATTTTTTCATCACAAGTCACAAGTTTAAGCTGCCGTGGAACTTAACTTTTTTGTGTGACATTATGTGCTTCACAGTTGTCTTAATGTGTCCTTTGTATCCTTTATATATTTGACCCTACAGAAGTATTGTCTAGAGCTACCTTCTTCTTATACTTCAGAGGAGAATGTATGTGTGTGGTCACTTGACTTTGCTCCATGCTGTATAATCAGATAAAGACAACTTCTCTGTTAGGGTTCCTACCTTCCCTCGATCGTTTGGCCGTCCTCGCCAGTCGCCATTACAGAGCCATCGGTGGGACGGTCTTATATCCACTGTCTCATTATGATCCTGAACAGCTGAACCATGGCCTATAAAGACGTGGTGTTAAGCGTAGTTCGGGGCCGGGTCATCGTGGTTCTACTGGGGTTCCATCTCCGTCCGATGCGTGCGTTTGACCAATGGCACCCGTGCGCCCAACCGCGTGCGCTAGAGATAGCTGGTGAGATCCAAGGGCATTTAGAGCCGGAGGATCGGTACGGGCGGGTAACCCCCGGAGGTATTTAATTATGTAGGGGCACTTTTGAGGGTTTTCCCGTTCTGCACTCGCGCGCTCCTCGCTCGATCCGCGGTCACACGCGGTTCGGTCCTCGCGGCCTACTTAGCCTCACTTCAGCCGGGTATTGGCTCTGAATAGGACAATCCCGGTCTGACTTCTTTGTTTTAGAGCTCGCGCTCGCCCTCTCGCGTTTGGGAGCGTCTCGCGATCTCTTCGCGTCGGCGCTCCCCGCGTATTTAGTTTATTTTTGCGCGTTGGCGCTTTACGCCTATTGTGTGTGGTGCACACTCGCGCTATAATAGCGCTTATGGGCTTGTATGTGCGCCCTTCTGGCGCTACAGCCCGTTCCGCCTTTTCTCCTTCTCCCTCGCGCTCCATGCGCGTCAGAGCTCACGCTCGCCCTCTGGCGCTTCGGCGTCCTTTTCCACTCAATACAGCAGCAACCCGGAATTGTGTCAAAGGGACACTACCGGTGGTCTTGCGCTCTATTGAGTCGGACTCTAGTCGTGGCTGGCTCGAGGTGTGCCCCGACTAGAGTAACCACCGGGTAAATACGCACTCTGTAAGACGTATCCCGGTCTTGGTTTTTTAGTGTTGCATGCACTTTCGAGCTCACTTTCGCCCCCTGGCGTTCGGATCACCTCCGTGCCTCAAACCGTTAGTGACGTCCTGCAAGCTGTGCTTTCTACAGCGTTGCCCCGATTGACGCTTTGGCGTCCTCTCGCGACAAGTTCGCGCGTTGCTTCCATTCGGGAGCAACCTTGGCGTGCCAATTTATACTTTCGGTTTTGTTTTGTTAGGAGTTATTACGCTCCGCTCTTATACCCCCTTTTGGTTGTTTTTTATTATTTCCCCATTCTTATTATACGTCGTGGGGTACATCTATCCCCCATACTTGGGTCCAAATTAAAATACCACCCGCTATCGGAACATAGGGATTCGCAATAATTAATAGCAATGACGTAAAGTGATGTACATGAATAAGCAATTACCATAGGAATGGTTCATAATTATTAGTTAAAATGTGACAGAGTTCAGCAGTTCAGAGTTCAGTACACACTCTAACATTATACATGGCACTGTAACTCTGCAGTGTCAAGAGTTAAAATACTTCTGACTAATAGACCCTATAGTCCTGTATTGTTACAGTGCTCAGAAGCATTGTTGTTGATCATATAGATGTTAAATGGCACACACATGTATACAGGGTAAGTCAAAAGACACAAGACATGTTGCGTGCTGCGCCGTGGACTTTTCGCAAAGGTTGCCAAAACCATTGTTGAGGTTTCTTCATCAGCAGCAGTCTTTAGACAAGCATTACATTACTTGTCATCCACAGTCTCGGTTTCTCTGTTTTTCTGGGTGTTGGATACTCGTACCATGTAATACATTGAACAACATTTTCATTAATAGCAATCCCTTTCTATTAATTAATTAGTCAATATAAACAGCTTTGTGTGCTTTTAGTAATTATGTAAAATGAACAGAAAGCAATATAAGTGATTTGTTGCAGTTTCTTTCTTACTCATATTTGTATTACATTAACAATTGTCAATTTGTACATATTTACAACTTAGTTTCCTTACATATTACATGTAATAGTAGCTCTTCAGATGTTAAATGCATTCTGTAGTTAGAGCACATTCAAAGACACAAATTTGAGGCTTGGATGATCTGCCATGCATTATGTTTGGTTCTGTTGTAGTCTACTAATAACCTAGTACATTTGAAATTATAAGTGACACCAAATACAGAAAAAGTAAGGTCAGCATAATTACAGATGCAATCACAATGAGTGTAATATGGGGTATTCATCTCTATTTCTAACACATTTCTAAATATACTCAACATTCAAAGTTTAAATGCAGTTTTTACTTTTACTTCATTATACTGAGCACATTACATACATGGTAATATAATTAAGCACCTAAGAGTATTTAAAAAATAAGTTAAAGTTTAATTTTAGCATAGCTTTACATTGATCCCAATTACATATTTTATACCATTTTAGTACAATGCATAATTGGTATACAATTAGTCGTTTCATTTTAATACACGATGTGTGTTAATCATTAGTGCAGCTCAGAGTTCACTATAGCAAAATTTCTACTACATTTGTAACATATTCGAAGTGCCATTGTAATGCACTTATGTTACTATTAACACGTACGTCCCTTACAAAAGTATATGTAAACTGTACCTTGCAGTAACATTTATAATATGCAGTGGTTTACTTAAATTATACATAATATACTAAAAATAATGCAATTTGGCATGGATAAATACATGTAGCCTAATTAAAGTTAAAATTACATCATTTTTTAAACAATTAAAGTACAGTTTTCCATTTTAACACAGTGTTATTTAATTTTACTACAACACAATCACATTTAGTGTATATTAGTGAACCGTTTTTAATTAGGCATTTTAAATGAGTACTAATACAGCACAAAAAACATTTGGCCGACGTGATTTCCCTAGATAGCCTTAGCAGGCACACAATTTGCCAATAATGGATGACATGTTGGAAAACATGGATGGCTTGTTAAGTCGTCTTACGTTGTATCAAAGCTTAATTGATAAATGCAATATGGTGTGCACTCTTAACCTATAAAGTGAAACACTGTTCCAGGCCACTTGTTGTTTTTTATTTATATATTGTCATTTGGAAATATGCTCTGTAAACATAATAACATTTAGCTTTATAATTGCCATCTATGTTATTCAGATGACAAAAAAGTGTCAGAAGACCTAACAGCTAGTATTAATATAAATGCTGATGTGTAAATCTAAATCTATACAGGGCAAGGACACAAAGCAATTTAGGTCTTCCATTTTGTTGTGGTGCCTTACATGGTGAAAGTGACTTTGCTTCAAATGCTGTTTCCCGAATGTAAAACCTGTATGAATGATGGTGACAGTGACCCATCCCAAGACCTGCATTTCTATGTGGATAATGCACCAGTGAGCCAACGCCAGATCTTATAACACCTCCATGAGCACTAAGCCTGCAATTGAATTTGTTATGGGATGGACATTTTGACCTCTCAAAGTCATGAACAAGGTCTAACTAAGACCCGTAACCAGAAACCTGTTTGGAAGCTACTCCTAGTCAGGAATTGAATTACATGGTAAAAACATTTGCCATAACTTTTTAGCAGACAAGCTAAGATAAAGAATACAGCTGCATTAATCTATATGTAAATGAAAATTTAACCAAGTTTAAAATAAAATCATTACATTGGGTGCATTTAGGTAATATAAAGGAGCATCAATAATAACATTTCAGGCTGTCATTTAATGTCATATATTGAAAAATGAGTAACTACCCTATGAATTGCCTCATTTGGAAAACATATTAACAAGTATAAATAAGGTATTTACTATCTAAATTTCTGTTTTAAACTTATCAAGTATGCATAAACATTAAACAGTGTTAAATGTATCCATTTTCCATAATTCGCCTGTTTTGTGAGCCAATTTACTTCTTTTGGGGTTGTTTCGGATCTTGCATCCCTGTCTGAGTCACTGTGTTGTTTATGGGTGAGATTCATGCTTATGGTGTCTGTTTTGCTTGGTTTAGAATAGGCATTTTTCTCCATAGCTGTTCCAATAAGACAGAATATCATAAATATCACACGTGAATCTACTACACGTTTGTGAGATTTTGCAACAAACATCTACCTGCCAAAATCCCATAACACTGGATATCTGTCAGCTGCTGCACATAAAGCTGGTGCTAATGTTAACTTGCAGTATTGAACGGCAGCTGGGCTCCATCCTGCACAAATCAATACAAAGCATGGTTGGTTCAGAAACAATTCAGAACAACTTAGCAATTGATATGGAGATGACGTTAGAAGATGTTCTTTCTTGCTGAAAGTTTGACAGTGACTTGTTTTAAATGTGACAGCTTACCGCCACCAAATCTTTTAGCAGAAATCTGCTGAGAAGCTGATGTTTCTTTTGGCCTGAAATCAAAACTCAACTCAAAACATATTCAAGTGTTTACTTTTTATTTATACATATTATCTTAAAACATTTGAGTAGTGGTGCTCATGGAGTGCAGAGATCTAATAAGCTTGTCCATCACCATGTCGATCCTGGTTCAAATTCTAACATTGTCTTTCAACTGGTTTGGGAATCACATGCACAGACAATTGGCTGTGTTATTTGGGGGATTTTCCCCGGTGCTGCAACAGTGCCTCCCACTCAGCCCTTTGATCAACTGCTGTTCTGCCCAAGGCACTGACACTTGCACCCTGTGTTCTGCATTGAAATAATGAGAAAAGATGCAACAGTTCTGAAAATGAATACAAATTGTAATACTAGAATATCAGGATTGGAAAAAACAAACTGTTTTGATACTTCACAGAGCCACCTCTTTCCTTAACTACAGCCATCTGTTGCACTCACTATGCTGTCACCGACTGGGACTCCAATTCCCAGAATTCCAAGATTTCTAGAAATGCTTGTTTCATTTGTCGATACACTTCGCCAGCATACCTGCATTCTGACTCATCACCAATCCCTCTATGATCATTCCAGAACTCGTGGTGAAGCATTACTCACTCACTAAGCATTTTCCCTGCCTTTTCTGACTGTTACACCCATGACTAAATAATAAATATCTTTCCTCAGACTACAGTCTCTCTTCTGCACCCGGTTCATCTGCTAGTTTCACTGCTGACCTTTGCCCCATCTTTAAAACTCTCTTCAGTTGTGATTAACACCTTTTCTGTTTATCTGCTGTGATTCTAAATAAAGTAATTGTTAATAAAAACTGATCTTGCATTCATCTCTGTTTATTAGACCCTGCAGAGCAGCATGGGTATTTTGGATGTGACTCAACCTGCTTTGCACTCCTAGCTTGGGGAATAGTACTTTATTGCCATTTATTTAGTTCACTCAAATTTTGTGATGTGTGGCAATGAATAGTAGTCCAAGTTCATCCACAGTACTGATTTAGGTCAGGGTTCATACTTAATATAATGGGACACAAATGCAGAGCCAGGGAAAGTCTCATGAAAACTGGTTTGTCATCCAGAGTGGATTTCAATCTGGGGGGCTTAAGTGCTTAAAATTACAATTACAGTCCTGTGCAAAAATCTTGGGCCACCAGTAGATTAGATATAACACTGTTTTAGTAACGTAATAATGACCATAAATAATTATTTTCCATTCTTATTTGTAGAATACAAGAAGAAAAAAGTAGGAAACTAGTATTCATTATTAAAAAACTGAAAATAACAGTGGCAAGTATTTAGTGTGACCTCCCCTTACACTTGAGCAAAACAAAAGCATCTGGCAGCTTTATTAAGATGCCAAGGGAAACAGGGTGAAACGATTGGAATGAAGATCAGTGGAAAAGAGTATTATTGAGTGATGAATACAAGTTTGAACTTTTTTGTGTCCAGTTAGTGACAATATGGTTGCTAAAACAACAAATATATTGCTGGCCTAGTTTTGCACAGTACTGTATATGGCAGCGTGAAGTCAAAAGCCAAGTCAAGGAACAACAACTGGCATCTCAAAATGGCGATGGCAAGAGATGGTTTGATTAGGATTTTAATTATTTAAATAAATAAACTGAACCAGCAAATTAAGGCTAGGATATTTTCTGATCTCCCTAATGGACAAGAATATTAGAGATTCTAAGATTCTAAGATTTTCATTTTAGTTTACATACATTCAGGCATTTCCCTATACACATATATACATTTACACATATTGATTTAGATATACATACATAATCAAATGCACATATAATGGCACAAATAATGCACTCCCATAACTCATAACTAACGACCAATGCCTCCATAAGAACCCAGTGATTCTCAACAATGTGAGTATTGCCACCCTTACAGAGGGGATCGCTAGCTGACATTAATTGGTATGATTTAGAACCATCCTAAACTTTGCCTTTGTTCTTAATTCAGAACAGAAATGCATGCTAGCTGCTCTCTAGTGACCAGGGAACACATAGAGGCACAAAAATTCACACAGATGCAGAGTGTGTGGTGATCACAAGGGTGGGATGCACAGGTTGTTACGCTTGGCCACTCAAGAAAATCACTTTCCTATCCTTAAGCTACTGCGGTTATTTTTGTTTGGTTTGTTTAGGGCCGTTGTTGCACTGGAGCGTGAACCACCTGCCCATCTTCAACTGTCTATCAGAGGGGTTCAGTTCTTCTTCTACATCCAATTAACCTTCAGTACTGACCAACTGCCTAGCCCCTACTGAAAAAAACATCATAGTTCTTCCACCACCATGCTTCCACCACTTCACAGGAGGTATAGTGCATTTTGGTTGGTGTGATGCATTTGATTTCTGTGTTAGTGTTTGAGTATTTAAAGTAAAATCTTGGTATCATCTGACCATAACACCTTTTTTTACAATACTTACTGTGGAACTTCTTCAAAGGAGTAGAGGAATCATGGAGGAACAGTTCTAAAAACGCTAAAGTAATGAATAATTTTACTATAAAAGATAATCATGTAAAAAGTGTATAATTATTTTCTATAGACAGTGTATGGTGTCATGATGAAAAGTTTCATTTATGGCTCTATTTCATAATGTATATAACTTAGTAATGTACCACCCCAAATCAACAGTTAGGACGTTGTTCAAATGGATAAACTTTATTGTTTTTTCCAAAATTTTCACTCATGTGGAAATATTTCAAAAGAGTTGGGACAGGGGCAACAAAAGACTGGGAAAGCTGAGGTATGCTTAAAAACATCTGTTTGGAACATGATACAGTTGAGTGTCATGGTTGGGTATAAAGGGAGCTTCAAGGATGTGCTGAGGTTCACCACTTTGTGAACAACTGCATGAGCAAAAAGTCCAACAGTTTAAGAACAATGTTTCTTAACATGCAATTGCAAGGAATTTAGGGATTTCTTCATCCACAGTCCATAATATCATGGAAAGATTCAGAGAATCTGGATAAATCTCTGCAAGTAAAAGGCAAAACTAAAAACCAACATTGAATGCCAGTGACTTTCAATTCCTCAGGCAGCACTGCATTAAAAACTAACATCATTCTATAACAGATATTACCACATAGGCACAGAAACACTTCAGAAAACCATTATCAGTTAACACAGTTTGTCGCTCCATCTACAAGTGCAAGTTAAAACTGGCTTATCTGGGCACGGGGTCATTTGAGATAGACTGATGCAAAGTGGAAAAGTGTCCTGTGGTCTGACGAGTCCACATTTCAAATTGTTTTTGAAAATCATGGATTTCATGTCCTCCGGGCCAAAGAGGAAAATTACTGCCTGAATTGTTATCAGCACTAGCTTCAAAAGCCAGCATCTCTGATGGTATGGAGGTGTGATATTAAATATCTTGTCTTTGTAGTGTATTTAGTTGAATATACATTGTAAATGATTTTCAAACGATCTAACTTAATTGGAATTGGAGTTGTATATAGTAGTTGTTGCAAAACAAATGACCAGACCTCTCATCAACAATTATCCACATTTTTATTCTAATAGCTTTAAATGGATACAAGAAGATCGGAAAGTCCCATTTGACTTGAAATTATAATAAAGTTTGAAATAATAATAATGGTTTTCTTACTGTAGAGGAATAGACTCGGTGGACTTGAATTGTGATAAATGAAATGGCAGCCTGAGGTATCTGTGAACTCTTATTATTCTCTGTCTAGTGCAATTTGTACTAAAGAACGTTTACCGCTGAATATATTACTTTTTTGTTTCTGATGTAATTAAACCCTCCAGGTATGCAATAGAATCAACCATAGAATTGTGAGCAAATATCCCATAATCCCCTATTAACCACAACTCTTTTCTCCTTTTTCACAAATCTAATACTGAGCCATAAAACCCAAGCCACCATATGCTAATGTGAGACTGTCAGAGGTGACTAGCATCTGTATTAAATGCTTAGCAGATAATACTTCATAAATAACACAACACAAATCTTTACTTTCATTTTAATGTGATTGAAGCAGCGAAAACTAAGCATAACAGTAATGCTTCCATAGTTTAATGAATAATAAAATATACAACATTACGTGATGAAATATATTGTAGTGTCGGCAGCCTCTTCAACTGGCAGCAGGATGGGCGTGCCATCCTCAGCGGCTCCCAGCATGCATCACAGGTTTTGCACAGCAGGTTTATTAATATTTTATACTAAATTATTTGGTCATTTTATTTTTATAATTACATGGGTTTCATGCATTTATGAATGTGTCTTGTGCTTTTGGGCTGTTTATTTATGGGATGAATGAGGCACTTAGTTTAGTTAGTGTTGCTCTCTCATCTGCACTGCCTTACGTATTCTAGGCAGCGAGTGAAGGGGAAGCAGAGACTGCTGCAATAGAACACAAGCAAGGCCAAAGAATGCTCCACCCAAACTCATGCTACCCAACATTTTTATCATTAACACCATACTGCTCTGATTGTTCTGTTCTGTTCAGAGCTGCTCGGTTATGGTAATACTAGAGACTTGGTTTCATGCTGGGATTCTTGATGAAGCTATTGTGCTAGCAGCATTAATACTCTGCATTATGCATACTCTTTTTAACCTTTAATGTGATTGTTAATTAGCTTCTACAGAGTTTTTTACACATCATTGGGTGGATTTGGATAAAATGGGCTGGATAATATTGGATCAGACTAGCTCTTTAAACATTTTAGGAATAATTACTGAAAATCATTGTATTTTTTTGCCACAGCAGAATTTAACAGAGATAATTTTTATTATCCCATTCTACCACGTCCCCCTAAAGATGTTTGAATGGATTCAGATACAGTGACTGGGAAAGCCCTTGTTAATTTCAGGAAATACTTTTGAGTTACCTTTTACTTTTGTGGTATAATGCTTTTTCATGCTGAAAGGACCCCTTAACAGATGGGTAAATTGTGGCCATGAAGGCATGTAGGCCTACATGATCAGCAAGAATCTTTAAAAACCTGTGGTATTCAAATTATTGTCATTTACCTTCTCACAGGGTTTTCCACATTCTGATTTATCCTTGTTTTAAATCCACACACCTACTCCTTTAATGCTTATTAATGTACATATTTAATGTTTAATTGTCCCCTTGGTTGTGAAGTTTCACGTACACACCTGTCTCTGTCTCCGAGCGTTCCCTGTTTGCTATTCTGTTACTGATTCTGGCTTGCTTCTCTGACTATGACTTTGTGGCTGATTCCTGTCTGCTTTCTGCAATAAATCTCAGATAGCTTAGAACATTTGTCTCTGTCTATTTTAGCATTCCAGCCTGTATGTATATTCTATAAGTATATTCTATAAGTCTAGTAGATATAAGTAATGCCGAAAAAACAACTTTGCTACAAAATGATAATTAAAAGTACTTTCACCCATATGATCTGCAAAATCATAGGTCATAAGCCGTATTGCTGACAGCTGTAATGCTTAGATTACATAGGCAGTAAGCTCGATGGAGAATGATGAGGCTTTTAGTAGGATGAAACTGCCTGTCCTTCCCATGCAAATCAATCGCAACTGCCAATTCTCATCAATCAGACATGCCGGGGATCTAAAGTGTCAGCGAAGGATTGCTGTAGAAGTAGACAGCTCATTGAATTGTGTTGAATGTAAAAACGTACCATTGTTTACTTTTACATTCCTTTGTTTTGCTGGTGGAGCAGATGGTATGATGTGATCAAATACAAACATTAAACTCAAAGAGATAAATGGAAATTCTAATTTACTGTGATTTGATGTTGGCACTTGGAGCACTAATCTCCTTCAGAAGTGCCAATCTCAAAAAAAAAACTTTCTAAAATATTTTATGGAAAATATTCAGTGTAAAAACAAAGCTTTTTCTGCATAAGCTGTTTGTTAGTCGGCATCAAAACTTAGCAGCAAATTACTATTAGAATTATAATTATTAAGCTAAGAAAACTTTTATAAAATCACTTTTTTAAATCACAGCAGTAATAAATTGAATTAGTGTTTACATTCATCTTTTAATAATGCCATTTTTATTTTACTAGCGGACCAACAGTTACATTAAGATTACGAATAATAACACTTGTGTCAATATTATTTACCCAGTAAATTTAGTATATTGTGAAGTTTCTGCCTAAAGATTTCTCATTTATTAAACATGCAGGTGAAAAAAAACAGAACCTTGAATTTTTCTTGTGACATTAGTGTCTGTGTGTTATTAATTAATGACAGAAGCAATGTTACTTAGATACTACTAAAACTCATGAACACTGGATTAATTTAGAAACCAATTGACCTAACATATGTCTTAGGGATGTGGGCGGAAGCCCATGCAGACACAGAGAAGACATGCAAATTTCATAAAAGGCCAAATTCAAGATCGGGATTGCATCAGAGATCTCTAGAGCTCTGTGCTAACCAGCTGTGCCACCAAAGCCTCCCTTGTGAAAATAGTTTAAATAATCCTTCAATATCAAAATTGTAGTGGATTATCATCTTTTAAATGTAGTATAATTAGTCCTGTTGTGATTCATTTGTGGATATTTTTGACGCTCTCCGGCAGCAATAGTAAACCAGCCATGATTGCTTTGAAAACAAGAATTAAAAATGTATATTGCATTTTGTAAGCAACTTGCTCAACACTGCACAACCACCATGACAGATATGTAAGAATTAAAGCTTAGGAAGCCCCCTGAGACAGGTGTTATAAAAAGTTACGGGAATGATTGTATTAAAGAGTGGCTAGTGAGGTGTAAAAAGAACCCTTAACACTGCAGGCTCACTGGCTGATTGGATCTATTGCAGTTTAAAATTAACTATAATGTTCTTTCAGAACAGCAGGTGACTTCAAATAGGCTGCTGGAATATGAGTGAGGAAAAAGAGTGAATTACCTCGCCATATGTGTATCAATAACTCTTTTATATTAAATCTTAGTTTGTTATGGGGAAGACACACTATTTAGCTTAAAGTTCGTGAAGATACAAAATATTGCATTAAATAGTCTAGTTCAATAGGCCAGGTTCCACTCAGAACAGGGGGGTACAGTTCATTGAGAGAAGCATGAATGCCAAAATGTACTGTGACATCCTGAAGCAGAGCATGATCTCTTCCCTTCAGAAACTAGGCCGCATGCCAGTATTCCAAAATCATAACAACCCCAAACACTCTTCCGAAATGACCACCACCTTGCTAAAGAAACTGAGGGTAAAGACCAAGCATTTTTCCAGACCTAAACCCTATTGAGCATCTGTGGGGCATTCTTAAACAGAAGGTGGATGAGTGCATAGTTTCTTATACCCAAAACCTATGTGATATAATCATCGAGGGGTGGAAAAGGATTCCAGTGGCAACCTGTAAAGCTCTAGTGAAGCTAATGCACAAGAGAGTTAAGGCAGTGTTGGAAAATAATGGCGGCCAAACAAAATATTGACGCTTTGGACACAATTTGGTACAACATTTAGGGGTGCACTTAGGGGTGTACTTACATTTGTTGCCAGCAGTTTAGACATTAATGACTGTGTTGAGTTATTTTGAGTGCACAGCAAATTTGCACTGTTATACAAGCTGTAGACTTTACGTTGCATTGTATCATAGAGCCATATCTATGGTTTTGTCCTGTGAAAATATATAATAAATTCTATTTAACGTGTACAGACTTTGTGAGATACTATATGTAGGAATTAAATTATTAATTAATGAGTTTAAAGTTATAGTTTATAAATACAAAGAGAGAGAGAACAAATTAAGAAATCTAATAATGTAATTAAAATAACACGTACACTAATATTTTAGGAAAAATGAAATATTATACAGGGAATAATAGTAATATATAGAATATAAAAGTTGTGACAATAGTGAAGGTAAATATTGAATAAAATAACGTAAAATGCATGCATGTATTATTCAGTCCCACACTCAGAGTCACTTTAAGGTCTTCTTTCCATAACATGGCTTCGTCACCCAACCAGAGGGGGAAAGAGTAACTGTATGGTGGGACTGGAGCTGAAGCCAAGGAACATCTTAGTGTACGGGCTGGAGCTTTTACCAAAAGACAAAGGCAAATGTAGTTAGCTATTGTAAAGAGCACATAGTCTTTTGCTTAACACCTAGCATCACAAAATGTGTTATCCAAAAGCTCAAGCCATCTTCGAATCATACAGTTTTCAGGGTTACATTACATTTGCTGGCTGATGCTGGTCCTGCACAACAGAACAGCAGCATCCAGGTAGATGAAGCACCACAAAGGGCACCCATACACTCATAGATCAGACTTGAGGATTCAGCAAAGAAAATTCCACCTTACAAGATGCACAGAAGTAGGCACAGGAAAGCAGTGCTGAGAGGTTTGGGGTTTGCAGGGTGCCTTAAGTGAGTCTTCACTGCTGAGACAGCTCCGGTCATGGCTGAGAAAGCTGAGCTGATATTGCAGTGTGTCTGATGAGTTTATAATGAAACTCAAGTCTGGGACCCGCAAAATGCATCATCTAGTTCTGCTGACCATAGAAACGGCACCGACCACCATCCGTAAGCGTCCTCGTGCGAGCGCACACACACACACACACACACACACACGAACACAGATACGCACGCATCATTAAATGATGCTCCAGCTCTGCTGCAATG
Organism: Parotocinclus maculicauda; assembly: GCA_034780255.1. Lineage (NCBI taxonomy): Eukaryota > Metazoa > Chordata > Actinopteri > Siluriformes > Loricariidae > Parotocinclus > Parotocinclus maculicauda. Next base: position 18,550 of record JAUZSU010116559.1, read on the forward strand.
TGTCAGATGCAGCATTATACATATTATGTTATCAATGTTAATAATAGTAATAACAAGGCGCTAAGAATGAAGCTGATGATGAAGACGTTTCTTTTGTTTCTTTATGATGTATTTATCTGAAAAGATGTATAATTAGGATGCCATTATTTAATCATTTCCTGTTTTATGTCATACCAGTGTTATGAATAATAGTCATATATGTGTGCTATGGATAGCATTTAAAAGTGAAGCATTTAATTAATTTATTTGTAGTGTTACAATAAGAAAGTTTATAGTTTTAATTTTCACATGGGTAAAATTGCCTTGAATATGTTAAGGGGAATATTCTGATGAATAAGTGACTTTACTACTGGGGTTAGAGCAGAGCAGAGCAAATGAAAGTTAAAAAAAAATTACATCCAAAACATGGCAGTTAGTACAGAGTTTTCTCCCACATTTACTGCTTTTTTCCCTCTTGTTTTTCCATTCCAGTGCATTTTTGAGGTTTCTGGTGGAGTTTAGGTCAAGGCTCTATACAAGTTAGCCAAGTCATCAATCAAAGTTAATCTATGAACTTTCTTTAGGACAAAAAGTTAGAAGTGGTAAACTAGAAATATGCCTTATAGAGAGTCACTTTGTATTGTTACGAGTTGTGGTAGCTTTTTATTCAGGACCCAAATATGCAGGATAAGTATATCCCACGTCGTATAATAATAATGGGGAAATAATATAGAACAACTAAAAAGGGATGAAGAG
>JAUZSU010116570.1:0-19284 GCA_034780255.1 Parotocinclus maculicauda
CTAAAAATGCATGTCTTTGGACTGTGAGAGGAAACCGAAGCACCCAGCGTAAACCCTCGCAGACACAGGGAGGACATGCAGACTTCACACAGAAAGGACCCTGGCCGCTCCACCCTGGGATTGAGCAGCGGTGCTACCCACCAAAGTCACTGTGCCACCCAATATGAGAAACCATTTGGGATGTGCTGGAGAATACTTTACAGAATGCTTCAACTCTGTTGTGATTAAGATCCTAACCAAAAATTTCTGAAACAATAACAAATGGTGTGACTTAAGGTTGTTTAAACTAAACCATTGCAAATACATGCTGTAATCAATGTTAAAGCCATTTTATATAAATATTAGTGTGTGCTAATAGGTAGTGTAATTTTACTTGGCAAAAAGCACCACGTAGTCATATATGTAAATAATAAAAACTTAAACAGAATGCACATATTCCTTTTAACAATTCAGTAACACTATTTTCATTATTTCTGATGTAGTCTGTTTACCAAACAGAAACTGCTGCTGCACAGTAATGAATAAAACAGGTTAGTAGTATAAGGGAGCCTCTGAAGTTCTTTACCACACTCAGCAGTTCTGTTTGCATCACTATGGGATACCCTTTGGTCTAGTTGGTCAGGGGATCATTATACAGGCAGTCAGCAACCAGAGACTATGACTGAACTACCCCAGAAGAAAGTAATAAGACACTAGTCTTGAAATGGCCAAAAATAGTTTTCAGACTGGTTTGGGATCAACTGGACTGCAGGGAAAACACTGCAACCTTCAAGTGCAAACATATTTGTGGGAACTTCACAAACTGTTGATTTGATTTCCAGAATGATATCAATTGTGCTGGACTATTATGTCTGCAAAAGGTGGCTATTTTGATGAGTCAAAAAGTTAGATTCAGTTTTGTTAAGCCCCAAAAGTACCCAAAGTAGAATCCTAATCCTATAGAGCATCTGTGTAATTGAATAAAATAATTCAGCTGGTTATGTGTGGTTAGACAGTGTATGACTGTAGTGAAATTGCTCATTCAGCACTAAATCACAAAGCAAGAGTTTGAAAACAGAGTTATAGAGTTGGGGTTGGGGTTAATCAGTCCTGGTTTCATTAGTCTAATAAAATTGGAATTTTATTGATTAATTAAAATAACAAATTTTAAATAAATAGATTTATAAAGTGAATTACATGATACTGATTAATTTTTTTCTGCTTCTCTAAAGTGACACTGGGTATGAAAATGCTTATTGTAATAAACTTAAATTAATTACTGTGTATAAAAAACTCATTATCATAACTATTACTAATTAAATGTGTCTGCCTCTGTGAGACATGGCATCAATACATGCTTATGTGCTACGCAAAATACACTACATGGCCTGCAGGACCATATCAGATCCATATGAGCCATAATTCAAATACTACTTGAGGACTCCCATAAACAATACCCCAATCATATTAATGATTAATACCAAAAAAGAATAGAGAAATCATGCATTCTTATATTTGTGCATTATCCACTTTATACTTTCTTGAAATTCAAATATATATGAGTATTAATATAATGTTCATCAATATAGTTCGATTTACAGGAACTGTAATTTCCTTCATTTAGTTCTCTAAAAAAAATTCCATTTAGTATATGAAAAGAAACAGACTGCGTAACATATCCCAGCATCTCAAAACAAGCCAGTTCAAACCTGAATGTTGCAATGTTATGTATCAATGAGGCTTTTCGTAATACAATGTGTTGATGTTAGTACATTTCTAAAATACACTGGCCCAATAAAGCTGTATGCATCATGAAGTATTTTCTTCTTTGTATTAGGAAGTGCATCCAGACTGAGGGGAAGTTTCTGTTAAAAATTAAGAAGACTCTTCAACATTCATTGATTTCATAGTGTTTCTACACACACAAAACAGGATTACATTCTGTGTCATTTGGATTTCTCTGTAATAGTTCTTTATATGCAATGTAGAATGTCGGGAATAGTGATTAGGGGATCATGCCATAAGTATGTGTTCTTTTCATGGTAATTTCATTTGCATTAAATAGCATTATACTAGTTAGTTATTAGTTAGACTAGTGTACAGTATATAGATAGGGTGAGTGAAGAGCATGAAGAGAGCTAAAGAGATTTACAGAACTGTGTTTGAATACTGACTGGTACCAATCACTGAAGCTTTAAATGAAGTTAAGCCTCACTATTTGAATTGACCATACCACTGTTCTAAATAGTAAATATTCCAGTTGTGGGAGGTTTTTCCATCGTTCTTTTAGTAAAAATGTCATTCTAAAATGTTCAAAACTCATCACCTACTTATACAGTACTGTACATTTTAATATTAATCAACAATTTTAAGTCAGCATAATATTGGACTTTCTGTTGTCAGCATAGTAAGTGAAGCTTTGCCTCTGTACCATGTTCCTGTGTATGGGTCAACCATCCTTGAAGCACACCACCAATCTGGGCTTCATCGGGCCAGAGAACCTTGTTTCTTTTGCAACCTCAAGGCATGTGTTTGTGTCTTTTAGTTAGGAGAGGATTATGTATGTTACTCTGCCAAAAAGTCTAGATTGGTGGAGTGCTGCAGTGATGGTTGACCTTCTGGAAGTTTCTCCTATCTGCACACAGGAACATGGTAGAGTGGCAAAGCCTTTTACTGTGTGCTTACCTGTGCTGATAACACTAGCATAATGTTGTTCAGTATTTAAAACAGTGGCATGGTCAATTGTCATTAATAGGAAGAGTCCTGGTTGTTCCAAATTTATTAATTTTAATAATTATGGAGACCACTGTGCTCTTGGGAACATTCAGTTTAACAGAATGTTTTGTAGCCTCCACACTTTCTCCACACAGGCAGTTCTTTCCTCCTTACAGCTTGGTTTTTGCTCTGATATATATTGTTAGCTGTGAGACCATATATAAGCAGCTGTGCATCTTTCCATCTGTAGCAGCATGTCCAGTCAACTGAATTTACCACAGGTCGACTCCAATCAAGGTGTAAAAACATTTCAAATATGATCAAGAGAATTAAGAGGCCCTCAGAGCTAAATGTCAAGCGTCATAGGGTCTGAATACTTATGTCCAAGCAACATTTTAGTTTTCCATTGTAATACAGTATTTTTGTAGTACAAGTATTTTAACACTTTCACATTATGGGGTATTGAATGCAGGATGATGGGAGAAAACGTAATTTGTGTTTTATTCTGGCACAAGGCCACAACAACACAACAAGGCCTTAAATACACAGTTTACAATCAATGCAATAAATACAATCTATCATGTATTTAAAGTTAATTTGGGAGTGAACTGATAGTGTACAAGTCACATTCACATTTAAGTTGAATTTCTGTGAAGTTATTTAATTTTTATGAAGACATGACATGGTTCCCTGCAAGGTCAAAAAGCTTCATTTGTTTCCAACATGGTAAATTTTAGATTGTATGTTATTAAAAAGTATCTTAAAGTTTTTACAGTAGGGTCACAGTGTGGTAAAGTGGTCAGTTCTATCACTTCATAGCTCCTGCTGCCTGTGTGGAGTTTGTATGTTCTCCCCATGTCCTTGTGGGTTTCCTCTGGGTACTGCCATTACCTCGTACATTCCATAGACATACCACATTCCAAACACATTCCGAGTGTGTGTGTGTGTACTCAGTGTGGATCAGTCAGGGAGCTTTAGAGAAATGACCTTTTTTTTTATTTTAGGCCGTATAGATTCTAAAACCTGTTTGTCTGTTGTTTTGGCATTGTTCCACCTCAATGTAATTCCAGGTGTCACTAATTTATACAGTACATTTTGCTGTATTTGTGACCACCATTGCTATATACGTATCCTGTAGAGTTGTTTGTTCTTGTGTCTGATCCCTGTGCAGCCTCAGGCCCACATGCACGATGGCATTCCATCTTAAATTACCAGTTGCTTTTACTTTTGCAGCCTATCCCTAGATTAGGTCGTAATAAGGTGAAACAGGGCAGGATCAGGATTTTTCACAACTATACAAGTGAATAAAGCTAATTCAATCTGAGCTTTCCACAGTAGTAACTGTTTTATGACGTTGCTTTATGAACCCCAACACAGGTGCTATAGCCTATTTTATATCACATGTAACTTGCTGCACCTTGTACATGTTCAGCATCATAGGCACATCATTTTAAAGAATTTCAGATAGATTAAGCCCATTAGTAATATATTTTATTTGCTTGAATAATACTACTACTAGTACGAAGGAAGAGGGAATTTACTCCACTCGGCCACAAGAGACCGCTATAATACTATGCCATGTGTACTAAAGACACCATTTTAAAATGAGTGCACGGCAGACAAAATAAGAGAGAATGCGACATGTTGCACATTTGTTTATTTATTAAAATAGAAGCATTTAGACAGAAGTAGAAAATCTCTCTCTCTCTCTCTCTCTCTCTCTCTATATATATATATATATATATCATATTTATCATCAGTTTACCTTCCATCAATTAATCCCAGTATCCAATGGAGCAATTTAACTTGATTATAATTTATTTGACTTTATATTAATTTGCAGTGTGCACTATCTAGCTAAAGCTGCTGAATCTATTCGATGAAATCACAGTGGATGGTATGCTTGGATGTAACTGAAAACACACTTGTAGTCGACAGTGCCCTAATTTAACCACCAGTTCAAATATGTCACTGTATTATGATTTAGTAGATTCTAGAAACAGTTTGTGCACTGAACTGCCTCAGATAGCTCAACAAGGTCTATATATCTTACAATGTAAGTGTCACAGTCAAAAGAAGTCCCATGAAAGATTAAGTGAGCATTTTCATACAAGTCTAATAAACTCACAACAACAAAGTGTAACAGCCATTCTCTATTTCATGTAGGTAAGATATGCCTTAGCCCTCAATTACAGGTCTCAGAACAGTGTGTTTTAATTCCATAAATAAAAGTCCACTTCGTCAACAAAAGATGTTAAGATTGAATCTGGATTAAAATGCTGTTATAAGCTCTTTCCAACCACAACATTTTGTTGAGAACATAGTTGCCTTGCCTATAAAGGCAACAACTGTAAACTGCATGATCATGGACCATACATTCTATTTTTACTCCTTCTGTCATTTATATGTTTTCCAACATACTTTCAGTCCTACTTATGTACATCAGTTCTGCGAACAGTCCTCTTTGTTCCCATGCACCCAGTAACAGATCTGAGCAAATTTCAGTGGTGTGAAACGAACAGCTACATTGTAGTCATGGTTCTCACCATTGATCTCCAGCCACTGGTGTCCGGAGAAGATGCCGATCACCTTGCGCTCCCAGCGCTCCAGAGCGTTGTCCCATACACGACCATAGACACCAGAGCCACTGGCCCCAGGTCTTGCATCACAGTGCTGGTAAATTAGATCATTGGACTCATCCTCTACTGGACAGAAACGATAAACAAGCTCTCCAGGCCGGTCACTGTCAAACCCCGAGAAGTGGATGCGTTTCCCAGCTAAGTCATTGGAAGAAGGGGCCACAGCAAGGCGCATGAAGGGGCGATGATGAGGCCAGCGTAGTTCCAGAAGGGCATAGTCATAATCCATACTGACCTCCTGTGGTCCCTGTATCCAGCCTTTAGGTACCCGAGTCCGCCTAACCCTTACCCAGCGCACTACAGGTTTTTTAATGCCATCGTTTGTGCTATTAGCAAAAGGGGGAATGAGAAAGCCAACTCTAAGCTTGCGCGCACCTTTGACGTAGTCTTTCCCGTCATGCACACAATGGGCGGCAGTCAGAACATGTCGCTGGGATACCAGAACACCAGTACAGCCTGTTGATATACGCACAGCTGTGGAGAAGGGGTAGTCCAACAAGAAGTGGTCACCACGGATGTTAAAACGTCCATCTGCACCATAGATTTGCCTCTTTGTTCTCTTGTGAAAAGCTTCACGCTTTTTTCTGCCAGAAGGTGCAGGAATGGCACTGCTTTTAGTATCAGTCTCATCCAGATTGACAGTGGTTAGTGTACGTGACCCATCTGCATACAAGGTCTCAAAGGCTAGTTTTTCAGTCAGGTGATCGTTGTCAACATCATCACCCTTGTAGTAGCAGCTGAGATTGCAGTGGGTGGTAAAGGCCAAATGGGCTTTTGAGCTGAAGTGCGAGCGTGAGAGGGGCAAGGGGGCATGTGGTACCAGTGCAGGGATATGGGGATGCTGGGGCAGGTGATGGAGTCCTCCCACTGATACAGAGTTGGAAAGGATAAGTAAGAGAAGCAGCCCAAAAAGGCTGGACCAGGCCCAGCCTAATCTCCAGCAATCTACCATAGCAGAGAGTTGAAGAATCTGAAATTAGATCATGATATTATTCTCTTATTTACTCGTAAAGACCTATTTTCAGTAAAATACAAGAGGCTTTAACATTTATGGGTGTTATACACACACAAGGCACAGGAAAAATGCAGCAAATCATGTTCAGACAAGATCACTGGCATCAAACTATACACAATGAATTGAGAAGTACAAATGCCTTTTCTTATAGGCACAATGAGTAGGAAATAAGTAGGAAATGTGAGAACTACGTCTCTGGTGTAATAAATAAGTTAATAGGCAAATGTATATATTTAATCTCCTTGCCCTTAAAAAAGCCTAGCTTGTGTTGATAGTAAATGTCAGAAGACATTGTGAAAAAGATATTTAAATGTTTTTTTTTAAGGTATATAGTCTTATACGTTATAAGTCACATTCCAAGAAGTCAGTCAAAAGCAATCAGTATTTGAAGTATTAACTTTACTGAAGCAGCAGTGTCACTATTTATGGGCACCAGTCAGCCTTGTGGCTCCATAACTAAACTCTGTGTAATGCCTACTAGGACATCCCAGACAACAACCTGTTTCCCAGCACGATGCCCACAAAGACCCCACCTGTGTTGTGTTAGCTTTCACATCATGAATAGATGTCCTGCTGTACCTCCCCCTGTCCTGGTGAAGAAAATGCCCAAATGTTTACTCACCCTCACTTGCACTGAGCCTGAACAAACCGAGTGGTGTGTTCAGTCTCAATGCAAGTGTAGTTAACAAGTAGTAGGTGCAAACGCACAGGCAGCTACTTCCAGTGTGAATCATTCATTACACGTTTGTACGTTTTAACCTAATACATCTCTAATTTAAGGTTATTACAATAACTGTATGTGTTGTATTAACTGTATGTAAATGTATTAATATAAGACGCACACTCATTGAAGTTAAGACTTTAGGACACATTAATTGATATAAAAATGAATAAAAAATAAAAAGGAAAATACTCAACCTTGAGATCAGAAGAGCACTTATTCAATTCCATTTCACGTTTTTCTCCACAAATGCACCGGTTATTCCAGCTTTTCTTCCCATTTCTCCAGACGGTGTGTGACTCAGGTTCAGTGTGACAGTCTTCCATACAAACTCCACAAAAATAGACGCACTTGGTGTCTGGAGTTTTCAGATATTCTCTTATTTCACCTCTACACTCCAGTCATATTAGATAAATGCGCTCGCTAAACAAAAGCAGGACAGTGTGTGTGTGTGTGTGTGTTTCCACTGAAGTATCCTCAGCCAAATACCTCAGACAAGAGATTCGATGAGCTCCAGCTTAACCTCCGCGGTCCTAGCGCCGCTGAATGTGTGACTCGTGCTTCCCACATGACCTACCATGCGTTTCTGAGACTGTTGTCCGGACTTCTAAAGTACCCTCTTAGAACTCTAGTAGTCTTTTGTTATTCTTGTCGACGCTGAAAATTCGTCGACGTTAATTCATTGAAATTGAGATTGTCTAAAGTAGGGCATTATCAGACGCACCTTACTTGGGTCTCTACCAACAGTAAAATATATATCTGTTCTACTAAATCACATCAGTAATAAGTCGATTTTACCCAGGATTGCTGAGCAGAACTACAGGACACTCTACTCAGATTCACTACTGATACTACATTTCCTAATGGAAATACATTTACATTTATGGCATTTAGCAGACGCCCTTATCCAGAACGACTTACAATTCATACAGTCTTACAATCCAAGCTATTGTGGGTTAAGGGCCTTGCTCAGGGACCTGAGGTAGCTTGGCAGAGGCAGGATTTGAACCCTGGATCTTCTGGTCCATAGTCCAGTACCTTAACCGCTAGGCCACCAAAGCCCCAAATAGTAAATAGGTACAAAATTGAGAAAGAACTATCAATCTGTCAATCCTTTCCTGGCCTGGGCGAGGTTTCCCGGACTGAGTCAAATTGTCTGGTTTGGCCATTTGGAGTCTCCACCAGCTTTTTGTAAAGCTGCGTTGTGACAGTATCTGTTGTAACAAATGAAATAGAATTTATTTCAATAACATGTACTGTTATGATGAGTTGCTGTGTTAAACCAAATAGTTTGCTTTTACTCTTACTGAGTCAAATATAGCCGCAGACTCCACTCCTGGTGTTGCCCTTCTGTCTATTTCTTTAAGTGTCAGATTTACCATTACCATTACCATTACTAATGTCCTAGCATCTTTTCAAAGCCTGAGCAACTAATCTTTTAGTTTTTTGGGGTTTTTCAAATGGAGTAATGTACATCCACAAATATTTAAAAGAAAGTTGGCCAGGCTGCAGACAAGGTAACGATAACTCAGAGCTTTATATATTGGCTAGCCACATAAGGGTTTATCGAGGCATGCTGTTTGCACCACTTTATCACCCTCCCATCAGCATGGTGAAACAGAATTCTGGTCATTTGCTGTTTTAGCCCATCTGTGCTAAAGAATGACAAGTCGTGCACTAAGACAGTTTGAACGACTGCATTCTATTCAGCTGCAATTTGCTTGTTCATGCACCACCTGATGATCAGAATGATTCTTTTCATCCTCCTCTGAACCCATTCAACAAGTTGACAAGTTGTTTATGTTCACAGGATCCCCTTTCACTGTTCATGTTTTTCCATTGATCACACCACTGCCGGAAGACTCTCAGCACCGCTGCACAAGAAAACCCCACAAGCATGTCGATTTTTAAAAGACTGGTCACTGATAGTCTTGCACAGATTATCAGATATCATAGTTGCGCAGATCCCTCGATTGTACTATTCTAATGTGATTCACATTAGAATAACAGATGCATGGAGGGCTTGTGGGTAGCTCCGCTGCCTCACAGAAAGAACGTCCTGGGTTCAATCCCAGGGTGGAGCGGCTAGAGTCTGCATGTCCTTTGTGTCTGCGTGGGTTTAGTACTCTGGTTTTCTCCCACAGTCCAAATACATGTGTTTCATGTTAAATGATTACTCAAAATTTTCATTGACTTGACTGTGCATATGTGACTAGTCATGCGATAACCTTGTGTATAGATATAGCCTTGTATGTGTTGCTGAAATGGGCCTCTGATGCTAATAGCGACATTAAACAAACAAACATTAGAATGAAACTAATTCTGATCCACATAAAACTTTAGCTCTTGATTGTTTGCTGCTCTCTTAGGGTCACATGTCTAATTTCCTACAGGAAAGCTCTAATCATGAAAGGTCATAAAGTCGCAACTCAGTGCATGTTCAGCTAGACATTGACCTCAAAGCCCTCCTGTTATCTTGCGTCATCCAGAGGAAGATGAGTTTCCCATTTGAGCCTGGTTCCTCTTATGGTTGAGAGTGTTTTCTTGACACTGCTCTGTCTGGTTTGGTCATTTGGAGTCTCCACCAGCTTTTTGTAAAGCTGCTTTGTGGCAGAGTCTGTTGTTACAAATGAAATAGAATTTATTTGAATAACATGTACTGTTATGATGAGTTGCTGTGTTAAACCAAGTAGCTGTCAAATAACTGCCCTGGCTAGTTTGCGTTTACTGTAGGCATAATGGGTCCTGCATAGTAAAGTCATGCAGCTTACGCTCTTTAGAATGAAACAAATGCATAAACACGACTTAATTTTGTGATACCATGCAATACAAAGAACATAAACTGGTCAGCACTTTCAGCAATCCCACACATCACCCTTACGTGTGTTTGCACCATTAGCTAAAAACATTAATCTAGAAAGAGTGAGACAACTCTTTTTAAAAAGAATCTTTAAAAAGCCTAGATTATATCACAGCTGGATAGGCCTTCATAATTTAGACTTGCATTAATATGGTAAAAATGCAATCTCAGTTTCTTTTGTGTTGAAGGTTGTAAGCAAACCTAAAAGACGCATATCATATTGCATTACATAACACTATAGCGTCAATATGCAGAGCCTTACCTAGTCATTGTATTACAGATAGAAAAAACCTACACAAGAGATTTTACCATATAATAACACTTCTGTTATCAATCATAATCAAGGTTCATTCAAGGTATCTTGTTGTATGAACAAACCCTAGCCTGAGGTGTTGTAATTTATCCCCCGTTATAAAGTATGAATGTCATGCAATACCTGAGGCTAAGCTGGGTATTTTTTCATTCTTTCAATTAAATCCTCTTGTACCATATATAAAAGACAGGATGCCTTTTATCTCTTACAATATACTTGCAGTTACACAATGGCTTTTAACATGAACACCTCGAGCTCAATTACTTTGTAGTATTTTATTTTTAAATTATTATCGGCAGTGGTATATCAGTAGTGCATTTGTAGATGAGGTTGTGTGTTCAAGAGCCAGTGTTGCCCGATTTGAAATCTCACTACATTATATCTGAGAATTTAAAATAATTACAGGTTTATAAGTGCATTGGGTGTGTTTTATACAGTGACTGGGTGGAACATGTCATTTAAATCTGGCAACCTTGACCCCTGAAGAAGACCATTGATTGATGAATTCCTTGTACGGATTCAGTCTTTGGATATGCACCATACACAGATGGATAATTTAATAGAAGAAGGCAAACTATTTCCTGTTTTCAGACAGTCTCTGTTACTGAATTAATGATAACAATGACTTTCCCCCATTTTAAAGCTTGTTGTCATTAGATCCAGGATTTTCTCCACACTTTCTCTAAGACATTATCCTAAGGTTTCTATTTATCTGCAGGGAGACTTCTTGTTGTTTACATGACATAACTGACACATTTGCTATATCAAAGCTGTACAAGTGATTACCAGAGGGCATTTAGACATCCTGCACCGGTAATTTCAGAGATTCAATGAGAGATGTGGTTAGCACAGTCCTCTATTTCATAGCTATTCAGACAGTTTCTATAGAAAGCTGTGAATTCTCCCTGCCCATTACAGTAGCATGATGAATACTTGGGTAAGTGGGAACACCTAAGATTCTAGCACAGCATGATGCGATGAAGGTATCATTTTCTAGCATCTCAGTAACTGTGAGTTTCACAGTTCACTTGTTTGTGTCGGTTAGGCTTGCCACTAATTTGTTTCTCCTCCCCCTGAATTGGTTCTCAGATTTTGTCAAGAACAATTCATATTCTACATACACACATTTTTTTCTGATCTACCTCACCTTTCACAGTGAGTGATTAAAGGTCAGGCTACACTTAGCGAAGCCCACAACTCATTCAGTCAGCAGCAAGAATGCACCACCTTGGACCATCCCCAGCTCTGTGTACAGTGGGTCTCTTGTTCTTGACCTGTCCTGGTTTCACAAATAGTGCAGGAGGGAGGGAAATAGAAGAAAGAGCTCAAAACGAAGAAGGAACTTTATCAATGTGTGCCCCTTTTTTTCTGAAGCGACTATTTTATCACCTCCTAAGAAAAGAGCCATAGGGTCACAAAGAAATAGGCTTTTAATCTTGTTTTCCAAGTCACTATTCAATTAGACAGAGATATTATTTTCAGTAATTAGGAGATTATTTTTAGTAATAGAGAGCCAATGTTGTGCAGGTGACAGATTATAATATTATTTGTTTCAAGCATTTGAAAAACAAAAAACTGTACATATTGCACCTCTATATTATATGTGTGTGCAGTCATATTTGTAAATGTTGTGTGAATGCTTCAAACCCCAGTCACAAGTCTGGGCCTGTGTGGATAAGTTCTGAAACATTAACTTTATTTTCTCCTTCAGGGGCAACACAAAGCAGAGAAAAGTTTAAACAGGGGAAGCACAAGGAACCCCAGATTACATCTTTTTGAAGGGAGAGAGCGTTATTCACATGTAGGACAGATGATGATTTGACAGCAAATATATGTGCTTGTACAATAGCATAATGGTATCTGGGGTTGTCTGTCATTTTAATATTTAGTTCTACAAAAGTCATTACTAAACCTCTGCCTTCCGACACCCTTTTTAGGTAGTGTGAGACATTTTTCAGGTCCAGAACATCACCACACAGTGAGCCGGAACATTTCATGAATAAGTCTGCCATCAGCTTTCTGTGCTAAGCGGAGATTATTTACCAGATCAGAGGTTTTCTTCTGTACTCAGTAATCTGTTAATTGGACTTAGATTTGAGAGAGAAGCATGATCTACTAACAGTAAAAGGAGCCTTTCATTACAATACGCAGTGTGCTTGACCCTTTCTTCCCCTTACACTGTCACTCATGGACTGTGGAATGCATGGCTTCCAGTTACGGCGGGGGAATGAGTCGTGAACCCAAACAATGTCGCCTTTCTGCACCTTTCCATTTTTCACCTCATTTTTTAAACTCTATTTCTCTTCATCTCTTACTCTTACCACACCTGACACACCTTTATTGTCTACATTACTCTGCTACATTACTCATGTAAATATTTACCTCACTATAATGCCTTACTCATGAGTGTTTTAAAATTATCTTTCCTCTTCACATTTTCCAGTCCATTCCTGCATACGTGGAAAGTTTTAACATGAATCACTGTGCTTACTTGGACACTTACAGTATGCTGTCCACTTTTCTATCCCTTCTACTTATTGCATTTTCAGAACAGACTTGCCACTCTAGAATTAAACCAGCTCTTTTTTAAGTTTACAGTAACAATGGTGGCGTACATAGAAAGTGATAATGGGTATTAAAGTACCATCATGGTGAAGAGCAGTTATTTTTCTTTCCTGTAACCTGGAAAAATGCTTGAAAAGTTAAAGCACCTAGAGTTGAACATACTACTCCAAGATAAATAAATGTGTATAGCTCCCATTGCAGTAGCAGTCTGATAAAAATACATGGTGCTATCATGAAATAATTTTTTCACCAACCACCATGCTTGGAAGACATGATATTACATGACATCACTGCAGTATGTGTAAAAAGATGCAGCATCCATATCCAGATCCATAAAGCACTTCTCTCACCTATCAGGAATAGTCTGATATTCATTTGAACATTTAAAAAGTTTTTCCACTCTCCATAGTCTACAAACTTATTAAACCATCTAATGTAAATTACTGTTAACCTAAGTTAGGCTCGCTAGTTTGTAAACAAAGTTCTGAAATGGGCCACCTTGAGAAACATTATAGGTAATTTTCTTAACTGGTTTTCTTAACCTTTAATCTCCAGCGTAAATAAAACAACATATTATACATAATTGTGCCTTTGTGGGGTGTGGTGTGTGAGAATGCTGGGACTCTTTGCAAAGGCTAATATACTTCCTGGACAAAAAAAAAATATCATATTTTGTGTTGAAGGTGGTAATAACTTTGGGCTTCTTGCATATGGAATTGTAAAAGGGTGAGGCTATAATTACCTGCTGAGTATGTGATGAGATTCATAGATAGAGAAGAGGTGGTACAGTGCAGTAAATGTCTCATGTGATATGTGAAAAATGGGTTGCAAAGCAGATGTTAATGATTGGCAAAAAGGAGTGATTGAACAGATTAATTACCATAGTAGTGATTAAAGTGTTGCTCTTAGCAGCAATCAGAAATGTCGCAGCTCTGACAGTGATTGTGCAGATGGTTTGAAATACTCCTCCATAATGTATACATTAGTTAATAATACACAGAACAAAATGTTATGTTTAAATGAATGATTTCCAAAGGTCCCTTTATAATTGTATTTATTCTAGCACAGTTATCTGAAATATCTACACATGGTAAAATAATGGCATAATACAACTTCCAGCTTGAACAGAACCTAATACCCAACAAAATGCTGAAAAGCATCAGCTGAGATCATTGCTTAAACATAACTAAAGGAATACCTACATCAGTAACTGCATGCTTAGTGCAAACCAGTATCTGATAAAGAATGGAAAAAAGACCAGTGAAATAGAGCAAGACTGATTTATTTATATAGGCTTATTTACAACATAGCATTGCCTTAAATAAGCTTTACAATTATCTACATTCACAGACCCAGCAACCCAGCAGTGACAAATGACTTACTCCTTAAATATGGTGATGAATATTCCTTGGGTGGGTCAAGACTCCAAAGGGACCTTTTAGTACAACCCCAATTAGATAAAAGTTGGGACAGTATGTCAAATGCATAAAAACACAGTATTTCTAAAATGTATTTTGACTCTCATTTCATTGCAGACTGTATTAACCTGAGATATTTTATGTTTTGTCTAGTCGATGTACTTTCTCAAAATTAAATATACCATAATGAAATATCAAGCCTTTTTCCTTAGCTTGACACGAGTTGGAGCAACTTTATCTAAATTTAAGCAAAACAAGATTTCTATTTGTTGGACTGCATGCTTGATACAGTATGTGAATTATTCATTTTAGTCTGGATGGTTGTTAATGAATTCAGAAGTAAAAGAGTGCTTGGCACTAAGAGATATACTAAGAGATATCAATCAGAGTTCGAATCATTTTGTAGGAAAGCAGCAAGGCCATCTATAGCAACGCCAAAAATTATTATTAAAACTAAGGTTACAGTAGTGGGTTAATCCTGTTATACTGTGAGTGATACACATAAAATGTATTATAATGCAGTTTTAATTGGATCTTACTCATTTGGAAACTCAAGTGGATATTACTATAACCATATCCAAAAGGAAATAAATCATTTAAGCTAAATATACAACAACCATGTAACAATACTAAACTGGGATAGTTTTAGTAAGACAAAGTTAATGCAAACAATTATGAGTAATAATTTTATTTACAATATCTGCTTTGGTTGTAAGTGATCAAATGTTATGTACTCCTACTTTTACTTCACAACTGTTAGTTGTTTAGAGCTGTATGTGTTTATCAACCCTTAAAAGGTACATATTATTTAAAAATACTTTTTAGCACCTTTCCTGAGTATCGGACTGTGAAAACTGGGAAATCAGGCAACCTACTAATATCTCTGTGGGCTGGGTGTGAAATCATGCTATTCACCAGGCCATTCTGATTTTTCATTATGATATCATTTAACGATTAAGGGAATTATTTCAGACAAGGGGTGTGGGTTGAACAGGAGTTCATTATTGTATATCATTACCAAAGCTTGTCACAGACATGTTATTAAGAACACAGGGAACTGTGTTGACTAATGGCTGTGATGTTATCATTAAATGCATTCAACAATTCAGCAACCATAATCTGCTGTAGGTTTGGTCACCTGGCTGCATTGGGATGAAGCCAGGGCATATTAAAGCATTGTACATCGCCTTTGCTACCTTACGCACATTTATGGCATTACTTTTAATTACCTTTGATTGGCAAAGACATATATCAATAACACCTACATTTAAAACTATCCTAGATAACCTATGACTGGAGATATCTAAGGGTCCATTTAATGCATGTTACTCTGGCTCCTGGGATACAGCTAACAATAGCTGCTGGTGTCTCTAATTTAGAAGCAAAGGTTGCATGTCTTAGAATAGAATCTCCTATAACCAGAGCTCTTTGAACTGCTGGGTAGAGGCTAAAGGAACAGAGTAAATTACCAAAAAGAGAGAGAAAGCTGAGAGACTATGTAAGCAATCCTAATAATTTATGATAGAACTCTGGGTGAACCACAAAAAAAATGTTCTCAGTGTGTACAGGTGAGTTTTATAGGCGAGTCGTTGCATGATGACTCAATCTCCTGCAATGCTAATCTGCGCTGGCCTTTTTCATCAGCAGCTGTTATAAAGATTGGAATGAAACATCACTTCTTTTTCTCCAAAGATCTCTTGTTAGTCTAGTTCCAAACACAATACAGAAACAAGATACTTTTAGATTTACTTATTCAGACATTGATTTATTTTATTCATAGGTTTTAGGCAAAGTCACATTTTGGGGAATATTATAGAGATCTTAACTGCACATTACGTATATGACCAAAAGTTAAAAACCATAAAAATAAATAAGGACTTGTCCCCTATCCCTGACTTACTGCTATTTCACTTTTATGGGAAGACTTTACACAAGCTTTCGCAACAAGGGTGGAGTTATTTGCTTCCATTAAGCTACAAGGGCATTAGGGAGGTTGGACACTGGTGTTGGGTGATAAGGTTTGGCATCCAGCTGGCAGTGATCCCAGTGGTTTCTGAGGGAGTTGAGGTCAGGCCAGTCAGATGCTTACAGTTGGTGCTATGGACTTATAGCAAAACACAGATTTGTCCATCAGTAGGACAGATGATGAAGCGTGATATATCACTTCATAAAATGTTTCCACATGCCCACTGTTCGATGGCGGTGTGCTTTACGCCACTTCAGCTGACAGTTGGAATTTGACATTTGAAATTGTATTTGGAATTGTGCCATTACACTGCAGGTGTACTTGCTGTGTGGAAACGCATTAATGTGTACACCTCTGCATAGTTTTTCGTGGCTAGAGGATTACAACAGACATCCACTAGAGGGTAGGTCACTGCCAAGACCAACTTACCCCTTAGTATAATAATGTAGACGGTGTCCTACCAGCATTCAGCTATGATGTAGCCACTATTTCGATAATAATTAGTAAGCATTAATCAGTTCGACATGTAGCATGTGTTTTGTGTATTGTACCTGCATCTGTCTGTGTAGCAGCATGAGTCGTGTACATTAAAACTGCCATGGAAAATGTATGGCAGCTCCTTTTAAACAATTTATGTGCTGATGTTGCTTTTACCTGAAGTTTGGAACTGAAAACCACCATTTTAATGCACGTTGTGCTTCTGGATTCAGAGTAGGTTCTGAGAGCTTGTGTGTTTTACATCTGTGCTTGTAGACCTTTTCACTTTCATTAATCATGATTAATAATTAATTCATAGTTATCAATAAAAGATGTAACTTAATTAAGACCCATTCTATTGACTACAGTGGTATGAAAAAGTGTTTGCCCTCTTCCCCATTTCTTACTTCATTTTTTTGCATGTTTGTCACACTTAAGTGTTTCGGAACATCAAACCAATTTAAATAGTAGTCAAAGACAACACAAGTAAACACAAAATGCAATTTGTAAATAAAGGTGTTTATTATTAAGGGAGAAAAAAAACCCAAACCTACATGGCCCTGTGTGAAAAAGTGATTGCCTCTTAAACCTAATAACTGGTTGGGCCACCCTTAGCAGCCACAACTGCAACCAAGCGTTTGTGATAACTTGCAATAAGTCTTTTACAGCGTTCTGGAGTGTTCTGAAGCGTTCTGCTATAGCCAAACCTTTGTCTAAAACCAAGTGTTTTAGTTTCATTGTCTAACCCCTGTATATCATGCAATGACATGCAAATGAATTATTTAAAAACCTTTAAATGTGATTTTTAAAAATTTGTTTGTCTGTCTCTCACAGGTAAAGTGTACGTATGATAAAAATTACAGACCTCTTCATGATTTGTAGGTGGAAAAACTAGCTAAATCGACATGTATTAAACACTTATTTTCGTATATATACACTGAGCAAAAATATAAATGCAACATTCCCATTTTTTCATGAGCTGACCTTATTAAATATACAGTAGTCAATACCATATTTATTTGTTTATGTATTATAACAACATGCAATTTTACAGGGATATTTGTACCTGATACACCTTTACCTGTACAAATACATTCTATTTTTGATGTAGTCATTGATTATATTGGCCAGAATTTTATAGTTTACAGTAGGCTGTGCAAAACTAAATGTAAATTATGGGTTTGCTGGCCAGTTAGCATAACTGACAATTATTCCCCTTGCTACGGTTGTTATTCATTTTGTTTTGTATTTTCTTCTCCTGTTCCAAATGTTTTTGCACTATTGTGGTGCTTGCATATTTATAGTATGATTATTATGTATATACCTTAAAAAATTCGAAATTACAAATTACGCAAGAACATTTCTGGTTAGCAAACAATGAGCTGATAATAGTGTAACAAAGTGTGTGTGTGTGTGTGTGAGTGTGTGTGTGTGTGTGTGTGTGTGTGTCTTTGTGTGTGTGTGTGTGTGAGAGAGAGAGAGAGAGAGAGAGAGAGATAGAAAGAGAGAGAGAGGGACAGAGAGATAGAGGGCAGAGAGAGTGGCAGTGTGTGTAAGCAAATTGTTCTCCAGTAATTTTAAGTAGCTTTCTTGTAAGTGCTGAAGAAGCAGGGTGACAATTAAAAGTGTTAGGAGCTTTGTACACAGAAGACAACAAAATGAATACATCTAATGGCTTATTCCCTCACTTCAGCAGATCCATGAATGACCTACTTACACCACTTTCACTGAGTGGGGTGGCCATTAAAATTAATTTAATGAGTAAAGTTGCTGTTGAAAAAATGCACCTGCCTTCATGCTTTATTTGTGCTCATAATTTTTTTCCCAGTGCACTTGATCTTGGCGTGGTTTTAGCGCTGTTCAGGGTCAGGTCATCGTTATTCCAACGGAATTCCATCGCCGTTCGGTTCACGGGTCTAACCACCGGCGCCCTTGCGCTATTCCGCGTTCCCTAGAGATAGTGGTAAAGCTCC
Organism: Parotocinclus maculicauda; assembly: GCA_034780255.1. Taxonomy (NCBI): domain Eukaryota; kingdom Metazoa; phylum Chordata; class Actinopteri; order Siluriformes; family Loricariidae; genus Parotocinclus; species Parotocinclus maculicauda. The sequence continues at coordinate 18,642 of JAUZSU010116570.1, forward strand.
AGGGGCTTTTAGTGGACTTGTATGGGTGGGTAACCCCTAAGGTATTTAGTTTGTTAGGGGCACTTTGAGGGTTTTCCCGTCCCGTACTCGTGCGGTCCTCGCACATATTGAGTTTAACGCTCTTCAGTCGTCGGCGCCTACCTAGCCTCACTCCAGCCGGGTGTTCATCCTAAATAGGACACGCCCCGGTCTGGCTTCTTCGTTTCTGAGCTCACGCTCGCCCTCTGGCGCTTCGGCACTCCTCGCGATTTATTCTCGTTCGCGCTCCTCGCGTACCCGAGTTTCTTTTCGTGTTTTGGCGCTTCGCGCCTTTTGTGTGTTATTTACACTCACGCTACAAGCGTGCCCTGAGCTTATATGCTCGCCTTTTTGCGCTTTGGCAACTTCCACGATTTCTTTGCCCCCTCGCGCTGCGTGCACGTTAGAGCCCACGCTCGCCCTCTGACGCTTCGGCGTCCTCTGCACTCTTAAGAACCGCTACCTGGTAGTGCGTTAGAAGTATACGCATCCGGCGCTCTTGCGCTCTCTTGAGTCTGACTCTAGTCGGCCGCTGACTCAAGATATGGCCCGGCTAGAGTAGCCACCGGGTAACACGCACTCTATAAGACGTGTCCCGGTTTGGCTTTCATTTAATTGCATGCAC
>JAUZSU010116580.1:0-19284 GCA_034780255.1 Parotocinclus maculicauda
CTGTCCCCAGACGTCTGTTGAGTGTTGTAAGAAGAAGGGGGGATGCCACACAGTGGTAAAAATGGCCTTGTCCCAACCAAAAGGGATTTGTTGATGCCATGAAATTTGGAAACAACATATTTTCCCTTAAAATGATACATTCTCTCAATTTAAACTTTTGATCTGTGATGTGTGTTCTATTCTGAATAAAATATTAGATGTTGGCATCTCCACATCATTGCATTCAGTTTGCATTCACAATTTGTTTAGTGTCCCAACTTTTTTGGAATCTGGTTTGTATGATCTGGGATGCATCTTAAGTAATTGTGAAACATGTTAGTGTGGCATCATTGACCTTGCCTTGTATAGAGAGATGCTAACTAAAACTCTGTCTCTGATAAGAATCTACAAATTGGTCATGGTTGGATTTTACAGCATGCCATTACAATTCCTCAAATTCAAATGATTGATTGGTGAGAGCTTTTGACATGGGACACACAATCTTTGGTAAAACTCTTTGTAAATGTGTGTTTTGAGTTAAAGAGAGAAGTTCATTAGAGAAGACATGGTGCATGGTGGATATGGAGAAATTCTGGATTGACGAGTGTCTCAGGTCGTACTCACAATATGTAACAATTGTCCTCCCTCCTCACTCTCTTATTGGCCTGCACTTACATTTAGTGATAAGCTGATCAACATTTGTTCGGTTCTGACCCGATTCTAGTGCACAACTGCCCATACAATACAGATTCCAATACAGAAGACTGTTATTTTACTTTAATAATATTAGTAGTAGTATGTGCTGAAACACTTTACAGGCTTCTAATTGATTTTTATTAATTAACTAAGGAGCGATTTTCGGCTAATTGTGCTGCACGTATAAGAAGATTTTTACGATGGTCAGCTGACATTGTTCCATACTCAGGCATAGGTAGCGATCACACTACATGCGTACTGTGCCTAAGACCAACTGAATAAATTCATTGTGCCGCATCCAGGCATGGTGCAGAGCACTCAGATTCCATAACAAAAGATGACACAATGTTGTTATGTTGGCAAAGTGAGCTTAGCACTAAATGCAGGAGTGTTATTACCTGTAACAGGCTGCTTTTACAATACTATTGTTTGAAAATTCATTATGAGAACTTAATTTGTTTCAAATATTTATCCTATTCCCAGTGATACATTAACCTTATTAACCACAAAGACCTTCTTACCTTTAATAACCTGCTTATAATGGAGCCATGATGATGATTAACATGAAGACATTAATTGAGAATGAATATGAATGTGTTTATTAACACAACTACCCCATCATTCAGAGCACACACAGGCATCTTGAGTCTGGTATGGGTGAATGCCTTGTTTGGCCTTCCCTCACACAGATACAGCCAATTGTGCCAGTTTGCAACTTAAACTGGCCAAAAGGCACCATCAGGACTTTAACCTGGGTCACTGTGCTAGCTGGTTAGAGAATTAGAGCTGGACCACCTACACGCAGAGTAACAGTTGTAAAATAATTATTCATAAGCAACTTCAGTTACAAAGCTTACAAAAAGAGAAATCAAATGGTTTTTGTGGGTAAATTTGGTTGCACCATTTAAAAAAAATTATGTAAACATCAAAAACACAGGAAGAAAAAAACAGCCACTTCAGTGTAAGTAAGTCTTAATACTGTGAACAGAAACCTCGCAACACAATCAAGACAGGTGGTCAACCATCTTCCAAAGCAATTAATATCACAATGACAGCTAATTAAGGCAAATCATAATTATCTTCCACTGTGTACGCTGCTGCAGCATGCAGGTGTTTACATTGCACAGACACTTTAATTAAAATGCCCTGGTTCCAGTAATGCCCTAGCAATTGACGTGTTCCATCGCTGTGATTCCAAATCGTCCATGCATTTAAATGTGTACAAACAAGTTACTAAGCCTCTCTATGGTTCCATCACCCCGGGTCTCTGATATCAGTTTAGCTGCAAACAATAAGATATGTTGGGGAAAATGTCAACAGATCCAGGATAAACCGGTTAGCATTTACGTTAGTCTACTTTGGGGATAAATGTAATAAGAAAACATATCACCTACCAACATATTTAATCTAAGTCATGCAAGCATCATTAGCCTAAAACACTACATGTTAAGATAGAAGATTTTACTCAGGAAATTCCACCTTTGTATTACAAGTCATTTAGACTTAAAATGCTGACAAAGTGAAAAAGAGAAGCGCAAGTCAGTCAAACATAAGCAATGCAGACTATTGTAAACTTAGGGAAATCATCATGCATAAACAATACCTCTTGCTGGTCCGTATACAGGGACTGGAGGTGGCCCACTTGTGAATTCTGTGCTATTGTTAACGTCAGTGGATAAGTGGTTATGGGTAAACAATCACCCCTTGTCGACACTGAATGGAACAATAATCCTAGCTATTAAAGGCTGTTGTTATGCCCCATTTAACGCGAATCTAAGTTTTATAATCCTCTGTAGCTGAGCAAAAACCTGTCCAGGCCACCTGAAATGTCGGTATTAGAAATCATTAACTTCATGTCTGTAGCCAATACAGTGTTTAAAATAACAAACCAGAGTCATAGCGGATAACAGCAAATGTATACAAGTTTTGATTTTTCTCCAATCAAAGCATTTGGGACTGTGGTGGCCTAGTGGATAAGATACTGGACTATGGACCGGCAAGTTCAGGGTTCAAACCCCACCTCTTTCAAGATACCACTGTTGGGACCTTGACTCTAGAAGGACCTTAACCCACAACTCTTTGGACTGTAAGACTGTATCAGTTGTAAGTCGCTCTGGATAAGCGTGTTTGCTAAATGCTGTAAATGTAAATTTAATCAACTGAGAATTAATTCTTCAAGAGACTTGTTTTGACTGGATTAGTTTATCAGCAGGAGTTTGCATCGGAATGGCAATAAAACCTCCATAGAATGAACGCGTTATATATACTTAATGCAAACTTACAAACTACAATCAAAGCAAGTGTGGGTTAAGAACACTAAAATTAATTTATGTACCCCCAATTAAATAATGCCTTAACTTTTACTTCAATCTCTATAGCAAATACCTTTTACCCCAAACACAAGGTGACATGTGTGTGACTTTATGAAGATGTACATCCGGACGGAACTGTAATGATCTGAGAACCGCTGAGGCGGGTAACAAAACGATAGGTAATTCTGCAGATAGTTTTCACATGGGAAAATAAAAAAAACACAGACATGGTCAATTTTCAAAGGAATACATTCACAGAGTTGCACCAATGTAAATTCAGCTACAGCCAGATAAGGATAAAGTCAGGTTTGAGGCTGATGAGACAGAGTGTGCACTAACATGGATAATGATTCTCTCCGGATCCTCCTGGGTCTTTGGTGCTCTCTTGTGGACTCTGCTCTTACAAAGCCCATTGAAATCCTATTGGCTGGGCAAAAGAAGAGAGTTCATAACATCAGAGATTCGATATTAGGTGTTCTTGCTCCGAGTTTTCTTTTATTAAGCAATAAATAAGGGTCTTCTTATACAAGAGCCTTAATAGTGTTTTTAACTTAATTACAGTGGAATCTCAATTAAATTGGAAATGGTTACGTAAGGTCGATTGAACTCAAATTTAATTTCCCCAAAAGAAGTAATGTAAATAGAATCAATCCCCTCCTGGCTCCCAAATGATTGTTTTTATGCATGTATTCATATGAAATTACAAATTAAAGAGAAAGAAAATCAGATCATTACACACATGAAATGAACTAAAGAGAATTAAAACCATCAGTGCTTATCTGTCAGATGGCGTACTTGTAGTGCTTGGAAGGGGTCTGATCCTCTACTGTTCTTAGAGGCCATTAGTTGCTAACCACAAAAAATAAAATTAAAAAAACAACAACAAAGTGGCTTTCGTCATGTCTCTTAACAGAGACTAATGCTTGTTGAGACTTGGGTATGTAAAAAATCACATTATATAATCTATACAGTATTAAAGCAGAGCCAATTACACATTAACATTAAACTACAGTTGGCTAAAATCATTAACACAAAGCCTATTTAATAACACATTAAAAACTCTCATATAATTTACAAAGTAATGACTGAAAGTGAAAAGTAAAAGCAAAACACTAGGTGCAAATGCTAACTTCACTGAGCAAGGCTTACTATGAATCTGAATCACTGCGTACTGAATTGCAAAACGGTTCAAATATCGCACAGATCGACTCATACCCAAGCGTACCAAAAAAACAATAAGAACAGAGACAACTTTTCCTCGTCAAAATGTGAAGACAATCGAATTTGACAAGCTTTGAGATAGATGAGAACCAAGGTACCACTGTATGTACAAGTTCCTACAATAATGAAAGTTACAGCGGGAGGAAGAGCTTTTTCCTACAAAGCCCCCAAATTATGGAATAGTCTTCCAGCAAATGTTTGCAACTCAGACACAGTCTCTATGTTTAAATCGAGGCTCAAGACTTTAGTCAAGCGTTCGGTCTGTAGTTCTGGTTCCAGTTTTAGTTTCCAGTTTTCCATATGTTAATGGCAACAAAGAGCATGCCAAATTCATTTCCTCTTTTTTCGAGGTTCTCGCTCCAACGGTGACCCTGCTATGGGAGAGGATATCAGACGGAACGATCTGCCATGCCGAAAATGCTCCCTTTCCTATCAGACGAAAGGATCAGCCATGCTAAAGATGCTCCCCCTCCCATCTCTTCATAGACTTAATACATTTAAATGTTTTATTATATAATGTTAATTATGTTTACCCAAATGAGGATGAGTTTCCCTTCAGATTCCGGTTCCTCTTAAGGTTTCTTCCTCTTAATCTCAGAGTTTTTTCCTTTCCACTACCATTGGCTTGCTCATTAGGGAATAAAATTTTTGACACTTGTTTATATCAATGTAAAGCTGCTTTGTGACAATGTCTATTGTAAAAAGCACTATACAAATAAAATTGAATTGAATTAAATATGTAAGGGGAGGATTGATGCAGATCAGCTGGCTGGAGTATCTATGGTTACGAACACCTGTTATAAGTACAGAATTGCTTTGTGTCTTAATCCCAAGACCTCTCATGAATGAATAAACAAAATCATTGTTTCTGCCTTGCACCTTGAGTGCAGCTTCCCAGTCTGCATGTGAATTAGATACGGCTGCCAATCTAAACTGGAAGTTAAGCTTTTCCTGCCACCTGAGAAATTTTAGTTAATTAATGCAAAACACCTTTTAGCACAAGAGCAGTGTATGTACCGGTAAGGCAAAATAACGAAAACACTGAAGGACCTTACCTTTTATACAGGCACATCAGCATAAGTCAAGCATATTAAGTCCAGACAAGAACACAAAATAAAAAGATGAAGTCATTGTTTAAAGCTGTATTTAGTCATTTTGTCTAAATAAACATTCTAAAAGTCTTAGCTGTTTGATCAAGCTGAACAGCTGAAAATGACATGTCAACATCAGAATGTCAGGATCTGGCAAACGCATTAAATCTCGGATTACTACAGTGGCCAGATTTGAATAAAGTGCAAATGCACTGCGCTTTAAATCAGAAACTACGTTTTCCAGCCAGACTTGACACTACAGTCCTGTGGCGAGTTCAGACTCTCAGTATGCATAGAAAATGGGTCAACCAGCACTCTCAGCAATTAGACTGACATTTGAATCCATTACGACATGCATTGTTCTATCCTTACACAATCAGCACAGTAACTGTTTGATGTGCTGCTAAACTGTTGCCAGTTGTCAAAAAGCATGTAAACAAGCCTTTGAGTTCTGGCTCTATTCAATTCCCCATGAACATCAAGACTTGCAAAGGTTTACATTCATTCAACATTAATAAATGTGAAAGACAAGAATCTAGTACACTTTATTTCCGAAACAAGTGACGGGCAGTTCCCTTTCAAGAATTTGTTTCTTTGTATAACTATGGGTACACCTTCTCAGGGTAGTCAAATTTATTCAAATACAGCTTCTTACAATGGAGCATTGCCTCAAAGCAACTTTACAAATATCTAGGCCCAAAGCACACCTGAGCTTTCCTTAAAGGTTAAAAGGAAGAAAGGTTCGGAAAGTCGACATCTACTCCGTATTCCATCACCACATTATTAGTTTATTCTAAACTGCTTTTCACTTTATTCAGTTTCACCTGTCAAAAGTTGGCTTGTCTAAATTCTGAAGGTTTTGCTTTGACAGATGAGGTACCTCTTACACTACGAAAGACAACAAATGCACTTGAGTATCGCTGTGGTAATAACATTCAGGCACACCCTTTCACACCAGAGTTGCTGAAGTCTTGTAGCCTAAGGGCTACAACATGCCTAATCAATACTGGCCTCACCAAACTTCTGTGAACACGGCAAGCATTTCCCCTCAAAAGTGATGCATGTCATGCTAGCTCGATGAATTGTGACCCGCTGTTGGAACTGAGGAGTCCAACTTGATGTTCAGCAGAGGCCTCATGGCCTCAGCACTTCACATCTCATAGGAAGATGCCGAGTTGAATCGGTGAGAGTATTTTCAGATGAAGATGACGATCTCAACGAATGCAATTTGCCTCAGCACACTGGATACTAGCTTGTGGGCAAATCTTGAATGATGGCAACCCATTCTTGCCTAATCAGTGCTTGGATTTAATTACAGTTTCTATGTTTTTGTTTTCTTACCCTCTTTTGAGGATTGACCAAAGGTTCTCAACGAGATTGAGATCTGGATAGTTTCCTCGCCATGGACCCAAAAGTTTAGTGTTTTGTTCACCGAGCCACTTGTGGTTATCACTTTTGCCTTGTGACATAGTGCTTCATCATGCTGGGAAAATCATTGTTCAAATTCTCCAAATTTCTCATGGACCATCAGGAGAAATTGCTTTTGGAGCATGCTTTGCTGACATTACTTATTTATGGCAGTGGTCTTAGGCAAAAATCGAGTGAACCCATTCCCCTGGATTAGACGCAACCTCACATATGAATGGTTCACTGTTGGCATGACACAGAACTTCTGGTAGTACTCACCTTTTCGTCTCTGGACAATCATTTTCCAGAGGCCCTAAACAGTCTAAAGGGGGCTTCATCAGAGAAAATAACTTTACTACAGTCCTCAACAGTCCAAACCCTATACTTATTGCAAAATAACAGTCTGTCCTTGATGTCTTTCTCAGAGAGAAGTGGTTTTTTGCCTCCCTTCTTAACACAACACCATCCTCCAAAAGCCTTCATCTCACTGTGCGCTCACACCTGCCCCCTGCCCTTGCCAAACAAGCTCTGCACTGGTGGTGAGCCGACTTTGAAACTAAATCTTCTTTAGGAGATCGTGATACTTTCTTGGTATACCCGAACCCTTCGCCACTGCAACTGAACCACTCTCCTTAAAGTTCTTGATGATTTGATAAATGGTTGATTTTACAAGCAGCCCTGTCCTAGCCTGTGAAACCCTTTTGAAGCAATGCAGTGCAATAACTGCACGAGATTCTTTGGAGGTAACCATGGTTAACAGAAGAAAATTTAAAAGCACCACTAACCTTTTAAAGCAACCAGTCTGCTCTTCTAATCAGTATGACAGAGTGATATCAGCTGTCTTGTCCTCATTAACCCGTTCTACTGAACTAACAGGTTCACTGAAATGATGTTACAGGTCATTTTTAGGGCTGGAATGCAGCAATTTTTTTGATAATGTCACTTTCATGGCAGGGAATGACTTTACAATTAATTAATTCATCTGATCACTCTTAATCTAGAGGTAATACAAATTGCCACCAAAACTTTTGTCCATAGGCATGCGCTTAGAGCATCCAGTGCTCATGGCATTCATATAAATATCACCAAAAGTGGTCTGTCATCTCATTTATATGGCTTTCCTTGAACTCAATCTCACTCAAAGCGCATTCAACAGCTGAACGAGTGGTCGCATTTCATGCATGTCTAGCCAGACGCCAGAGGGGGCATAAAGTAAAATTCAGGCTGTGTCTCAGACTGTTGGGTTTAGTGGCTTGGGGCCGCATGCGTTTGCCTATAACAAAACGAATTTTCAATACTGGGCTCTTTCCCTTGGGTTAGACCAAACATGGCTACACTGGCATGTGTTAGTTCTGGTAGACTGCATTCATGCTATGCCAATAAAGGCAGCAAGCCTTTTTGACAAAAAGTGTTCTTATGGGCATCATTCCATTCAGGAAGGTAATCACATTAGGATGTGTCCCTTCAGGGCAGAGGCACCACACAGGATGGCATTACAGTAAACCGTGTGTGGAGAACACAGACAATCTGAAAATCTTAGCTCTCTTTGTGGCAAGACATTTTGGGCAATATTTATAGCACCACAGTGATAGCCTACATCCCTCGCCAGGGAGGACTATATTCCCATTGCTTGTACACACAAGCACACAAACTGACGATGTCAAAGAGGAGACATCTGCTGCCGTTAAAAGCTATTCACATAACCTCAAACACCCATGGTACTGGATGGCCAACACTGCCCAAAGTGAGAGTGTCAAAAACCGATCCGAATTGACTAAAGAAACAGCAATTTAAAAAGCAAATTGGACAGCTGTACGATCAGCCATGGCCCTCCCTCATTCTCAGATCTATTAAAGTGTTAAGCACTTTGGATTTAAACATTGAGAGGTTCAGAGTCCACTACATGCAGTTGGGATTTCTGGTTGTGTCACAGCAATGATTTAGAGCAATATGGCCTGTTCACTCTAACATGATGGCAGAAAAAGACTTTCACTACACAGCACCTGTCCCACTGGATTGCGAACACTATCAAGTTGGCTTATATTAGCATGGGTCAGCAGTCACCAACTGACCTACATGCACACTGAACCAAAGAAATGGCTACAACCTGGGTCTTTTTAGATGCCTCTATAAGAGTACTTCTGTACAGCCACAAACTGCTTTTTGCTTCACACATTTGCAAGATTGGGGGGCAGACGGTTTTAAATGTAGGGGCACCCAGGGGACGTGGCTCTCCGACTATCATGCATTATGACACAAGGTTCTGAGGGAATGGTTAGTCTTTGGAATGAGCATGTCTGGCATTTCGAGAGTTGGCATAACCCATAGTGAGAAACTGAAAAAAAAATACTGGAGAAAAGAACTTTAGGTTACGACTGTAAGCCTGGTTCTCTGACAGCATGAGACATCTCAGCAGACTAACTTCATTGCATCACAAGGAAGACCTGAGATCATTTTGAATGACAGGATGACGTGATGTCGGTTTTTAAATGCAGAAAAGGGTTGAACCTTCCCAAATTCACACCCGAACTTGGTGTGAAAATAAGAGCTTCTCAGGACTGCACAAAGTAGCATACTTACAGAGAAATGACTTATACAGGCTATTAGAAAAACAGGGTTATGGTCATTACCTAAAGTTTGTAAGCCAAAAAAAAACAGTTTCTGTTTAAATGGCAATTCTCATCATTACTCAATGGAAATTCAATTTGTTCCATAAGCCATCATTTAAAAAGCAATTAGTCACAGCCCCTGACATTTCACAATCTGTTTCTTAAAGATATCTGCCTTTTCTTAATAAACGCACAAATGCACAAGAGACTTTGCATCCCTCAACTGTCAATATGCTAACACACGGTGCCAAGGTGAGTCCTGATAGAAGACCAAGAGCTATTTTTTTCAAGTATATAAAATTGTGATAAGCAAAGAGGAAGGGACAGATGACAATGCGGCTGACTGCTTTTCCTCAGTGCCAATCAAGGTCATTGAAAACTTTTACAGGACAAAGCAACAATTAAAACAATGAAAACAACACAACACAAGTCTTTAAAATGGCCCAATAAATACAGAAAATGGTGGTGAACAGATGATTAAAAAAATGACCAAGAAGGAAAGATGATGCTATTTTAGCACAGCTAAATGTTCCCTCCAACATTAGCTGAGATTGCAGCGATGAGAGCTGTTTCGCCATCTCAGAAATCAGCACCCTTCAAAATCAATGCCTTACCCCAATTGTACTATTTTGTTAAGTTTTAAAGTTGCAAAAGCAGGAGTTAATTTAAATTGCCCTGAATACAAATCTTTACCACAATCCACTTAATGAGATCACTAAAGAAGCTTAAATGTGACATTAAATCATGATAGAACTGTGTAATATTAGCAAAACTGCACAAGCTTACCATTAAAGATTCACTGCTTCTCTGTAGCATAAATCAAGCTGTAGTATCCACAGATTAACAAATCTTGACATCTGCACTGAATTCACTAAAATGCCCTGCAGATTTGAGCGAAGCAAAGTTAACTGGCAGTAGCCAATTTCAGTTATTAAAGGAAATGTACATCAGAAGCATGTTGCCCATTTACAAATGAAAGACCAGTTCCACTACAGTGAGACAATTTATGAATGCAACACGTTTGCTAAAGCTTGCAGTCAGATGGTGTAGTTCTGACCCTACCTGGAGTACTGAAATCTAAGCTGCCAAAACAGAAAGTCTGTAAATGTCTCAGCGAGGGTGCTATAATTGCAGCACAGATGTGAAACACACCAAGTTCAGAGCTGCACAGGGAAATTTGCTATTACAAGTTTTGTTTATAAGGTGCTGGAGGAACCTACTCATAGTTCTAGAACTGTGCCTCCTAACACACATATTGACACAGAAGGAAATGTAGTTCTTTGAACGCTGTGTATAGGAAAATTTTAGCCCCTACTTCAAGATAGGGTCTTTCCTCGAAACCGAGTGATATAAACATGCACTGACTGGTCCAAACATAAGAGTATGGAAATTGGTCCAGACATATTGACAAGTGTAGTCCAGGTAAAGGTCAAAGGTGTTTCACCACAACTGCCAGTCAGACACATAATTACCTCAATAATAGCCCAGAGTGGGCAGATCCTTAGAAGTAATTTATTTGACAACACAGTAGCATGACTAAAAATTCACCAATACCATTTACATTTGGGTACTTGCCGATACAGGGTATGATAACATTACAGTTCTTACAATGACTTTTAAAACCCCTTTTATTTTTAAAGGATGTTCCTCACTTTCTGACTACAACAAAATGAAATGTGCCTCATGTGCTTGTGACTGGTTGACTATTAGAAATGCAATCACACTTGGCAACCCTAAGTGCTGTAGAATACAATCTGATTGGTCGGTGGCTGGCTCGTTTCCATTTTGATTAGCTGCATGCAAATGGTAGGCTGTAATACAGTACTATGTGAAATCTCACAATACACGATGAATTACTAATAAATCTTACTGTGTTTAGTGTGTTCTAATTCTGATCTGATTATTGTTCATTTGTGCATTCTCTTATTTACACCCTTTTATAATTTTTCTATATAATTTTTGTTATTGGACTGACTCGTGCCCCATTTTGATGAGCTGCAAGCAAACGTGTGTGCACGTAAGCTATAGATGATGATCCGATTATTGTCCACTTGTGCATTCCCTCAGATGAATCAATAAATCGTCGGTGAGCAAGAAGGCTGTTCCTGTTAAACACAACGCAGTTACTCTTGCATTGTTAAACATTTACATATGTTACACTGCTGTAAATTGGAAGTGCCATGTATCAGAGTAATTCTACTAATACATGAGCAAAGTAATGGACCCGATACCCGGTATTGGTTCATCCCTAAACATGGCACGGCATAATCACCAGTCATGGGCAAGATATGCAAAGATAACATACACGTCTGGTGAAAAACAACTAACCTCTGACTGAAAAGCTTTTTTTTCTACAAACAATAATGTGTTTTCTCTAGGAATTTTCAGCAGCAGCTATAGCCACCACCGAATTTTAAGTCTCATGTGATCTACTGTAGTTTTCTGAGGTCTTAGCTACAGCCTTAATTAATATAGTACTGGCAAAATGTGACACGATAATGAACTGAAGAGTGTTCGGAGTCATCAAGCGCAGTTGTGCGAGTGCCTAGTGCCAACCTGAGACAGGCTTTACTTTAGATTGCAAATTAACTAAATCATAAAAAACTACTAATAAAAACTAGACCTAGAATTAGTTACAGTGGTGGGCCACTGCTACAAAATGTATGTAATAGAAACACTGTAATGGGTAAATAATAATTTAGTTAATTCAAGTATTGTACTTAATGCTCATGGTGATTTGCGTACAAAACTGATCATCAGTCCCACATTTATGCAAAGGTGCTGGTATTGGTTGGTATGCAATTGTGTTATATACAGTCTTGGTGAGGTTTCCTAACCAACTGAGATTTAAGAAGCCACTTAAATAAGGGACAAAATGTTTCTCGTTTGAAAACCTTGTGTCCAACTGATTCAGCTTCCTGGAATTGTGTAAAATATACAATGAGCTATTTAGCATAAGTGGTCCCTGTTATTTCTTATTTTGAAAAGCAATATTTTGATTAGTAAAGAAATTAGTTTTGTTACCATTTTCAAGTTGTAATTAGTTTACAACAGCAGTGTTAAAACAAATGATATCGTGAACTCAAATTCAGTAAAAACAATCATGAGATTAGATTCATTTTTAAATATTGTCTAGAAGAGGTACACTGTGAAAATTTAAACTATTGATGTCTTACCCTGAGCCGGCAATGGTCCACCACTAAAGCAGGAGGTGGTGGGGGTTGTGGAGGTTCTTCTGGCCTCTCTGCAACAACTCCCTTGTGCTGCTCTGACTGAACTCTTCCAAACATCATTTCTCTAGAAATATCTGTAACAAAGGATGCGTATGATCTCACTCCACCATCACTCGTACCTTCAAATCAGACAAATGATACTCCATGTCATCAAGACTTAGTCTTAATGCAAATAGCAACTAACTAAATGAAATACAGATTGAATGATTAATAATCTGATAACTGCAGAAAATAAAATTGATTGTATTTGATGCGTTTACATGCACTTAGGCAATCTGACAATCAGAAACTCATTTGAAACGCATTTGAAGTAAATTTAAAACTAAGCTATTTTGTGGGTGCTGTTTAGTTCCAGGGTTGCCAGATCCCATGAAACAAGCAACCAGGTCATGGAAACATTTACATTTACATTATTTAGCAGACGCCCTTATCCAGAGCAACTTACAACTGATACAGTCTTACAATTCAAGCAATGGTGGGTTTAGGGCCTTGCTTAAGGACCCAACTGTGGCAGGTTGGCAGAAGTGGGATTTGAATCCTTCAGGTCCAGAGTCCAGTGCCTTAACCGCTAGGCTACCACAGTTCCACAAGGAAGGATTACTGTGGTCAAATCCAGCACTCATTATCAAATTTCATAATCTTGTTCCTTGGCCTTAATCCGATTGAAGAGAGCTGCAGAAGTTGTGTTATGATTAGATGAATAAGTGCACGTAAAACTGCATGAATGTAAAAGGCAACATTGTTGAGAAGATACTGATATACTGCTTAACCACTTTCATTGTGAGAACATTAGGATTTCTTGTGTAACAGCAGTCTGTCATTCATACAGGTGGACCTGCACATTATGTAGATACTTAGTAAGAATATCACTTGTATTACCTTCTGCTTCGTGATCTCCATCACTAAAGCCTCCCTCTGCGGTCGTGCTCTCTTTTGTTACGCCCTCTTGAACCGCATCTCCAGATTCAGCCTGTGCAGCTTCTTCAAAAGGAGCTGTAATCTCTTTCCCATTTCGCTCTGATTCCTTATCATTGGTTTCACTGGATATGCTATCCATCGACTCGTCTCCGTTCACACACTCCTGGTGGCCTGGAAGTTCAATCGCCTCCTTCTCTTCTAGAGTAGAACTGCTCTTACATGTAGTCGTCGTAGCTGGGTCTTGACTGTCAGGATCTTGAGTCGGGGTGGCTTCGCTCGAGTTCTCTTCCTCTGTGCTCAGAGAATATCCATTGGGCTGGGAAAGAGGTTTATCAGTTTGATGTTCCATGGTGTCACAAGAGGATTCGTCCTGATTCAGCCTGGCAGTACCCTGGCTAGCACCGGCCAAGTCCTCTGCTCCCTCCTCTTCCTCAGCATCATCGTCTTCAGCTTCCTCTTTTTTGCCGCACTTTTTCTTCCTGATAATGCCCCGCTCCCAAATTGACCGACGGCGATGTCTGCGCTTCATGCTATCTGCAGGCAGAAAAAATGCAGTTATAAAGCAGTGAAGCGTGAATTCAGTTCCGCACATCTGAACACACTGCATATTCCATACAGTAATGAGAAATCTTCTTAAAAGTCTGAACTGAAAAATGTTCCACAAAGTCTAGTTATAAGTTAGTTTCAAGTGCCTATAAAATCCAAGGTTTTTCATATAACACTACACGCATACATATGGTCTTACATAACCTTAATGCAGAATGTAAAATAATTCACCAATAAGCAATTTCCTCAACAGTCTCAATAATTATATGCAAATTCCCTTGTGATTAAAGGGCACTAAAAACCACATTAGTGCTCTTATTACACATGATTGACCACTCTAAAGACTAGCCACCCTGTTCGGGAATCACTTCTAAAATCAAAGTTAGGGGGCAGAAAAAAAATATCAATCAGAGCTTACATGCAGTGTTTCAAAACACAGAGGAAAAATGGGCTGCAACAGAAGTGCCAATGCGTTAAAACTGTGTGCCACCAGTCTGCTGGGTAATTGGTCAGAGTAGTGGGAGTTGGTAGGAAAAGCATAGCTTAGCACACAGTAGGCCATTTCACCTTCTAATTGAAAACAATGGAAGACAGCCCAGATGTACTCCATAAATCAGAGTATTGGCCACTGGTATTTCCTAGCAGGCTTTCATTGACTCTGCAGACATGCTGCTCTCCAAATAATGACAAATCACACTCTCGCTTTATTTTAAATTCCGCAGCCCCAATCAGAACTGTTTACTTTCTTTCTATGTCAGAGGTTGTTTCTGGAGCACCAGTTACTTCTTTCAGATGCAATCAAAAGGACCTATATAAAAGAACAGGGACGTTGGAGGCAAGTGGGAGAGTGAGACAGAGATATAGCAAGGTATGCAAGCCAGTAATAGGAACAAAGAAAGCAAACTAAAAAGAACGCAAAGTCTGTAGAGCAAACATATTATAGAAGGGTATTTTTCACATGGTTCTCTTTATTATTAAGGTCTATTTGGAGGAAACAAAAGTTACACGGGTCCTGGTTAATCCCTCTTTTTATAAAAGATACCATGTCATTTTAGTTCCATCCAGATCCACCATGTCATTGTTATCTTCTTCCTCCACTGAGAAAATTACAGACAGAATTACCCACTATTCAACACCCAACCGTGTGGTACCTTCATCCTGTTCTGAATCAAATCTCCATAATCTGACATGTAGATATCACCTTACATTGAGAGCTGCTACTCATCTCAGTCAACTAAAGACAGGGTCGCTGGGAACTAAATTCAGCCCTAGGCCAGCCCACCACAATCAGAGTCAACTCCAAAGACAAAATAAGATATAAATAATATATGTTAAATGCCAAGATATTTTTTTAATTAAAAGTTTCCATCTACATAACCACTGAAGTCGATCAGGATACTTATGAATAACCAGACACTGCATTAAAAGTATTTTCTGCACTTTCCTAAAGAAAGTATCCACCTCTTACACAATTACAAATTACACAATATTCATTTGAAACGAGATTTTAATAAATAGTTCTTTATGTTCCTCACCTTGTAACCCATCTTGTCTCAGTAAACTTTTAAAGCTTGCACATGTATCCAAGACACATAAGCCCATTATTCATAGAATCACTAACAAAGTTTAATCTCCTGTATGAAACCCGCTTTCATTCTGAAATTCTATTTTATAAACAGATGGCAGTTTTTCTAAGGAGTACAGACTTATGGCACAGTATTACTGCTCCATGTAGTATAGTATGGATGGATATGAAATGGGAGAACCTCCACCTAATTATTCAGTAATATTCAAACATTTATATTCAGGAATAGTTTGGATAACTGCTTATTTAACATTCAATTCCTAAATTAAATGTTTACATTTAAATGGGTTAAATTGAATGCTTGTTATTTTTTTCATATTTTCTGTGTAATTCTGTGCCTCACTCCAGCAGGCAAATGTAGTTCCATGTTGTAAATACAATCTATATGAAGTGTTGGCAGTTACACATTGGATAGTTAAATGGCCCAATTATACTGTGGGCCGATGCATGCTACAGTATTAGAATATTTCAATCAGGTTCAATTTTTCTGTTCTATCACCGAGTGGCCTCCCCCACACAGACATGGGGAGGACATGCAGACTCCACACAGAAGGAACCCAGGCCGATTCACTCTGAAATTGAACCTGGGACACCATCTCAGAGTAAGTGCTAGATTTACAGCGTTACAAAAGTATATACTTATTTATAGAAAAAGCATGGTCACATGTACATTTACAAAATATTTAGGTCTTCATCTTCACTGTAAATCCATTAGTAATTCTGGGGTGCATGTGATGGCTGTTTATACCTCCCATTATGACAAAAGGGGGTTTAAATTGGTTTATGAGACGGTTTAAGTTTTTTATGTTGAGTTTCATAAATTGAACATATGGTGACTTTTATTCATGGTAACTTGTATCACCGTTACTTGAAAGTTGGCTGTGTTTTATTATATTTGTTTGACTTGTATCATTGTGTGTCTTGAGATACTGTCTATATGTGCTGTATATAGAAAAGCCCCTTAAATCTTTTGGATTTTGGAGGGTTAGTGGGGTTTCCTGCAGGCAAAGTATGACTGGGTTGAAGAAAGCGATAAACCTTTGTATTTACGCACAGTTTGCTGTAAAACCTCAGCTATTTTACTCTATTATGTTGTTCTGGACTATCAAGTGGGTAAGATTAGGGGGTTATGTTTAGCTCAGCTCTTTGGGGATGGGTTTCTGAATCGGCTTTTTGGCAGTTGGCGCATTTCTATTTTTCGTGTGTTTCCATATTCTAATGTAGATTATAGCAGTGACGTACTTGCATTATTTACTTAGTATGGATATTAATTTAATTATCTCATAACTTGAAAGTGACAAGAGGAGGAGACACTAAACATGTATAATGACAGATACAACTGCCTGTTATGGGTAAAACAGATTACTATTTTAAAATATGTACAATACATACTTGTAGTTTTCTGAAAAGAATCCAAGGTCGAAGAGAATACAACACACACCAAAGTCACTCATGCTTTGGGATTATTACTGCACGCATACAAGTTTTAAACAGTGAGGAAATGAGCACAAATTCAATGACTGACACACAACAAAATTAATCTAATTTAAACAGGACTTTAGAGATGCTTTAAGGAAGTTTACACTGATATTTTAGGCATGTACCAGTACTTCTTTCCAGGTAAAAAAACCTCCACTTTTAACAGCAGCAGAAACATTTTGTTCTGCATCTGGAGTAAACAAAATTAAAATAAGCCTGGTTAATTTCCCCTTTGATAGGTGCTACCATGTGAATTTATTTCCATTCCGATTCAGCATGCCAATGTTTTTTTTTTCTCACTTCTCCACTGAGGAAATTACAAACAGCATGACCTTCAATTTTTCATCCAACTGTGTGGTGCCCCGATCATTTTGGTTCTGTTCTGAAGCAAATCTGTAATTTGACATGCAGATATAACCCTGCCTTGGGAAAAATACATACTTTTAGTTTTCTGAAAAGAATCCAAGTTTGTAAAGAATAAAATCCATGCCGAACTCACTCATGCTCAAGAGTCTTATAACTGAGAAAACAAGATCAAATTTATTCAGTGATACCTCATTAACAAATTAATCCAAATAGCAATGGCTTATATCAAAAACGTAATGCATTAGAAAAATATACTTTGCAAATATTTCACAAAAAATGACATTAAACATCCTTTTGTGTAAGACCCTACCATTTTACTTCCATTACATGCTTCCATGTGGCTCTGAATTAATCAGCATGATTCATACAACCAATAATGAAAAGACAGAGAGGGAGAAAAATGAAGACCCTTTTTCTGTCATACATTTGGTGACCACACACAAACGCACACACACAAAGACATGCTAATAATGAAAGTAACTCTGCAATAAAGATCTTGTACTAATTGAAGGTAATAAACGACTATGGTAGACACATTCTGGCTGTATTCTACCACAAGAATTAGTTTGCCAGAACCAAACTAAATATCAACCACATTTACACACGAGAGCGGCACAAACACAGCCACACATAGAAGAAAACAAAAACATCTATTCCCATGTTACTAACATTAATTCACAATTCAATTCCGCTTTAAAAACGGTTTCAGCTTTAATCTGTGCTCGGTGCTGACACACGCTTATAATGCAGAAGTGTCAGAAACAAAAACACACAAAACAACTACAAAAACACTGGGAACAACAAATTTAATAAGACATTTAAAACAGCATCAACTCGCTAAATATGTGGAATTGGACAAAGCTAAAGCTAGCTGTGCCAAAGTTACAGAGCCAGACAAGCCAGCAGCTGCTGCTATTTTTCTTTAGCATTAAGGAAGCTTTTATTAAAATTAACCTGAACAAAAATCCTCTTTATGCTGTTGTTTATGATTCATCAGAGTAAGTAAAGAGTATTAGAATCATATAAATCTCTCTCTCTCTCACAGACACACACCCAAAGCCACAGGACATTGCGTGCTGCGTTGTGGAATTTTCAGAAGGCTGTCAAAATCATGGTCGAGGTTTCTTAGTCGGCAGCGATGGCCACTATGCAACTTGTAGTCCATAGCCCTTATCTGAATTTGGCTTTGAGGGATACAACAGTGCTGTGTGAAATTGGTGGTCTTTGTTTGTCGGTTGTTGAAGTCTGAGGCTATGATGTGGGAATTGCTTTCCCCGGACGTCAGAATTGACAATTTCATCTTCGGTCACCAGTGGCGAACAACACAAGTTTTAAACTTTGTGTTGATAACTTTTTAACAAGAGATTCTGGTCTGACCACCTTCCCATTGGAAAAACCTGCCTTTATCTAATATGGCGGCTTTCAAGATAGTGGCCACGTTCCAGACAGAGCCTAAAAGATAGGCCATTACTGTAAATGATCACCAATTACTTGCTGTATTCAGATATGACATTTTCCCTTGTAGTTCTAAAATTAAACAAAACAAATGTCCTGTGACTTTTGACTCAGTGTTTGTTAGTGACCAAAGGAGTATAATCACAGGTACAAGTGGTAAGGGAAATCAGAGTTACATTAGGTAGAACAGCAATTTATGAAGACTGAAATATTTAGCGCAGAACTGTTTTAATTAGAAATACAGTCGATTCCGGTTAATGGGACCACATCGGGACGCGATAACCGGCTGGTCCGATTAAACGAACATGCTCTATGTTACAAGATGGGACGTGCTATGTAACATATTAAATGTTTATTAAACCTTTATTGTGCGATTTACACGTATAG
>JAUZSU010116601.1:0-19281 GCA_034780255.1 Parotocinclus maculicauda
CAGGGAGTTTTTCCTTGCCACTGTCGCCTCTGCTTGCTCATTAGGGACACAATGACTCTCATACTAAATTCTTACACAATAATTCTGTATGGCATCAAACCTCTTTTGTAAAGCTGCTTTGTGACAATACTGTATTGTAAAAAGATTTATATAGAAATAAATTGACTTGACTATTTACAAATTATCACTTCAAATTCATGTCACACTTTAAATCGTGGACTTTTTCCCTGGTCACCGTTTGTGGGTCGGTAGTTAGCGAGGAAGCTTTTGTACTCAAGTGCCTCCCCACATTGTGCCTCTTCTTCCCAATCATTGTTAAAAAGGTGCCTTTTGGTTTTTTTTAATAATTAAAAAAATTACATCTCGTTTACCATCGTAGCTGCGCCCACTAGCTTGTCTTATCAAAGATATCACACTATATTTATTAAAATTTTAAATTTTTATATTCAATATTGACATTTTTAAATCTGCACGAATGCAAATGTTAATGAATTTGAAAAAAAAAAAAACAACAGTACATTTACATAAAATGTTTGTACTGAGCTCCGATTTGCAATTTTTAGAAATGCAGATCTATCTATCAATATAGGATTATACATTTATATAAATTATTTAGTTACGTAGCAACCTTAAATACTTTTCTGCCTTAAAATCCCTTGTATTCATTAGCAGAAGAAGTTTACAAACTTTCAGATTTAGCAGGTTGGACGAGTCTCCGTCTCCTGAGCTCTTCTTAGTAGAAGAAAGTGCGAACGTTGAACTTCCATTGGGACGAAACGTTGACCTAGGGGGGGAAAAAAAAAATCACATAAAAAAATATGATAATAAAATTAAAAACACAGCAGCTAATTTTCATCACATGAACACACTGATTCTCACCGAGACAAACCACTGCTGTAGCTGGAAGCCTCTGGTTTGCAGGCATCATCCACATTATCGTTTTCAGGAATGGACAGTGGTACCATGGGAATCCTCCCAGGCTAAAAGAAGAAAACAGAGCACTTAGTTTCCTCATCTGCATAAAACAACCTTTCATATAAGAATTGGAAGA
Organism: Parotocinclus maculicauda; assembly: GCA_034780255.1. Classification (NCBI taxonomy): domain Eukaryota; kingdom Metazoa; phylum Chordata; class Actinopteri; order Siluriformes; family Loricariidae; genus Parotocinclus; species Parotocinclus maculicauda. The sequence continues at coordinate 1,052 of JAUZSU010116601.1, forward strand.
GTTGGAAAATTACCATAGCAGCAGCTCTTTTGCGTTGCGAGCCAGACGTCCAGACAGGAAAATAGTCGTCCTGTGGACTGCATTTCTGATCAGCTCTGTGATTTCAAACAAAACAGCGCTCAGATTAAAGCTTAATATAGCATTCGATGCAAACATGACTCTGTACTATTCAAGGGAAAATCTAACCCGTATGACTAACAATATCTATTATTAATAGTGTTTCATCACCATTAATCTGTTTGCGCCTAAAAAAAAAAGTCTATAAAGAGCAAGTCACTGCTGCTTGAGTCTCCTGCTAAACCTGGTACTACTTATGCAAATGTGTTCTGATAATAGACTCTGCGTTCTTAACAACAAAATCTACATATTCTGTTTTTTCTCTGGGCTCTTCTTATGGTAATTGTCCCAGTCTTCACAATAAGACGTTCCAGTACCAGTTCCAGCTCAACTCATGCTGTGCTTCCATCATCAATTCTAGTCCTCATAGTGTTAGTCAGCCCACATCAGAAGACATTAGCAATCCAAACCCAGTAATTTCTCTCAAATTGTTGTCGATCTTACCCAAATGAATGGTGCTGATTCCAAATATTATTTATTTATTTGGCTTCTTTAACGTCGCTTATCGGCATCGGTGGCCATCCAGCGACATGCACAAGGTTAGATCCATACACAAGTTCATTCCAAGACCAGTCATACATACAAAAGTCAATGACAATTTAGAGACACCAATTTACCTAACACACGTCTTTGGACTGAGGGAGGAAACCAGAGTACCCGGAGTGAACCCACGCAGACACGGGGAGGACTAGGACCCTAGGATTGAACCCGGGACCTTCTTGTTGTGAGGCAGCGGTGCTACACACTGAACCACCGTGCTGCCCCACAGCTGTCTTAAGTGAGCCTTTTTCTCATCTCAATCCTCCAATGAAATAAACGATGCTCAATATTATCGTAAGCCTTGGCTCATGCAAACTGTGATGTAAATACTGTCAACATCCAATAGGTGAGCTGCAGCCCAAACTAGAGGCGGCTAAACGAGTGCTGGAGTACATGCTCTAGCGGGTAAAGAAGTGAGACACTGATATAGTCTGTGACTATAAAAACTACGACTTTCTTGTGTATGGTTAGCATTAGTTTCAGGAATTTTAGAAAGAAAGAGAGATCCCAACTATTGCAACCTGAGAGCACCTAACCAGTTAGACCAGCTCAAAAAGAGGAAGACATCACAGGGTGTGGTTTCAGCTAAGAGGAATCTAACAACAGAACAGGACTAATACATTATGTTGTGCTTGAAAGAAACGTTTTTTAATTAAAAACTAATCCTCTGGTAATCTGCATTTCTCTAACCCTTAACACACACGTTCAATATGTACTGTATTTGCTTTAAACACAAACCTCTTCTGGAGCATACGAGGCTACACTTTGATTCATGTGATTCTTCTGAACGGACCCTTCTCACATGCTGGGAACGGGATGAGGACTCCCTAGCACTGTAGTTAGGTCTAGCAGATGATCTGACAGAGAAGTTAGGAAAAAGGACATCAGTAATTAAAAGAAAATGAAAAAGCACAATGCATTATTCATATTTCATATTATTTGTATCAGTAAAGAACCTAAACTATCATGATCATATAACCTGGTGTGTCAGTTTGGCTAAACAAAACACGATAAGATATCAATCAGTTTCTTTGGCTTACAAACAAAATGGCAACAAAAGAGCAAAAAAGGTTAAATAATTTCAAGCACATTTTCAACAATAAACTACAAGTATAGTAGGGAATTATACTGCGCACAGAAGCCCAGTGAGCTACCCTGTTCACAGAAATTAGTGGATATTTTAAAATAAAACACCCCATTATGAAATATCCTCCAATTTTCTGCCCACTGTAAGAAAGAATGAGTTCATCAGCAGTTATATCAGCTTATTGGTTGCATTTATTATTGGATTTGCCTCCGTGTGTTCAGGGATTGCTTCTGTCCTTAAAACAAGATGCCTACAACCAAGATGCAAAGTAACTCGCTGACCTTAGCTAACTTTATGGAGGAGTCTTTCTACTTGAAATGTCTTTTTATTCATAACTTATTGTCATATTAGCTATCCTTTATGTACTTTAGTTCATTTTGACCCAACACACACAATAAAAAAAAACTTAGAAAGGTTACAAGTCAAGTACTCTATCCGATATCAGATGGGTTTCATACTGGGCCACACACAGAATTTAGAGACACAAATAAACTCATTTGCTCAACATGGCACAACTGTGCTTAAAGTAAACCTGTTAAACACTTAATAAAGTTATTCAACACTAAGGTGGGTGTTACTCTGGTATGGAAGAACAATGAAAAACTAATTAATACCACAGATTTGTATTAATTGTATTCATTTTGCTTATGTTGATGCAGCTGATGCCTTTGCTAATGTAACCAATAGTTTTGTTATAGTGGTGCAATATGTTCTTGTGGTAGATTAAATGCCCCACCATGTGCCCAAGTAAAGTGGGTCTGATGACACCCTTGTCTGATACGATCACCTCTGGGAAAATGGAGTATTTAGTCCACTTCCCATTATGATACTGTTTCTAGAAGCAAACCACACAAAAGAGTTTCTTCTCTATTTTCGAGGTAACCATCACCAATCAGACACAATTGTGCGTCTTCAAGTCTTAGACTCACATGTTGCTGGAAGTCGGTCGTGTCGCTTGCCGTTGATTCCCTCTATGGGTCCCACCATTCCTCTCCCTCTGTCCACGGTGACTTCTGGGAGCCTCACTCATGGCTAAACAACTGGCAGGAAACAATTAGGTTGGATCTCCATGTTGCAGTTGACCATTCTCACATTACACAACAACGTTTAAAAGGTTATTCATTTGAGAGTACTACTCTATGATGTTTAGACACAGCTTAATGTCTATGTTTTTGTATTTACAATGTAAACAGTGTTTTATTTATTGGGGCCAATCAAATTAAAAAGCAATACAACACAAGGTTTGGTTTAGGTTCAAAACGGTTCTCCTCTGGCATTAGAGGTTTTGACACCATTTAAACGGTACTTAAATAAATAAATAAATTAACCACGAGGCAATTTAAAAGTTACTTTGAGGCGCAGCTCAAGTCACCTCTAAACACATTAAAGACAAATCACAACACAGAATGAAGCTAGCTTCCAAGTAAAGTAAGTAAATGACTCAAACAACTTTTCTCGCGCAATACTCTAATTAATAAAAAGCAAACTTTAAACCAAAGCTATACCCCAATCCTGTTTTATATAAGGCTACTTCGTAGTATAGTAGTATAGAGGCGCGCGCGTTAGGTTTCACGGCGGACGTCGTTCAGTTTGAACTTAAATATACAGTATTAGTTACACTTCACCGCGCTATGAGTTGGTTACAAAAATGTAACTTACTAGTTTAATTTACGATATAAACATTTGTTTGTCGCTGATATTTAACTCCACGTTGGAAGAAAGTCGGAATCTTCACTGCCTTCCGTGAAGTATGGTGACCGCCTCTGGAGTATCGGTCACGTGATCCATTCACCTGCAGGGACCACAGATTGTACACAAAAAGCTTAGAAAGTGTGCGCGCGCATTGTTATTCTTCTCAACACTAAGCACGTTGTAATAAAAATGCTAGCGATGTTAAACAGAAATTACAATCCCTTCACTTTTATAAGATGATGTATGTTTTATTAGATTTAAGTGCAGCATTTGACACTATAGATCATGATATCTTACTGAAAAGGTTAGAAAACACTTTAGGTATTAAGGGACTGGTATTTTTTGGTTTAAATCCTATCTAACAACCGGTACCAGTTTGTTTATGTTAATAATCAACAATTTGGTTAGATTTAGACTGGGATGAATGGCTCGGGTTGGCTGTTATCTTCTGATTATTTCCCTTTGATTATTTTGCAATATTTTTTGGCAATCATTAAAATTGATTTCTTAAATGTTAATATAATTTTATACGTATTTGCCTGAGGAGCATGAATTGAGTGCTCTAATTAATTGTTCTTTTTAGCCGCTACTATTCAGTTTGTAATTTTTAACTGACATTTAAACTGTTCCCAAATGTACAATTTGGGATTAGTTCCATCTGACTTCAGACTCTGTAGAAATAGCAAAAAGTCCACAGTCTTTTCTGAATTGCAGAGTTAAGATGACACAGGCATTGGCTTTATATGTAATGTGCAACGTTGGTAGGACTGAAAGTCTGGTTAAAGACTGTTTTGGTTTAGAACAAAGTCACTTTTGGGTTAGGCTACATCATGCTTACTGTTCCAATTGTTGTCTCCTCGTCATTGCATCCTGTTGATGCAAAATAGAGCATATTTGTTGAGTTGACAGGGGTATAGAGAAATCAAAAACAATATTATCCATATTTCAGTTATGCAAATCGGCATCTGTGCTATGAAAGCCAATTACATTATTAGCTTAAGTTTAATAATCTGTGATGGTTAAACCCACATCTTTCAATGTTGCACAATGTCCGCCATGTTTCATAATAACAGTACTGACCAATTAGATTTAATAAAACACATTTTAGTAACCATTTTGGATTTGTATGTGTATATGTATATACACACTTGGAAAATGTACAAATTTACAGATTTCAATACAGATTATTGCACAAACGATGTTACCCAGGCCATGTGGGGCAGCCATAAAGTAGTTTGTTGGGAACAAGTCGCCATTTCTGACACAGGGCTTGAAAAAAGTTAATTGTCTAATCAGGCTGATGATTAGTCCCCAGACTTGCACACTCCAGTAGCTTGCTGAACTTTGTCTGGATATTATCTGAAGGGTTTGGCGTCTGCTGTTTTGAAATAAACGTTTTCGTGTTGTGTCAGGTTCAAACAGGGGAAATTATATATTACAAAAAAGACTGAAGGTAAGAACAAATACTGAGCGTGAGCTTGATTAAAGTTCTTGGCTTTGGAATATACACAATTCTGTGTTTTGTCAAGTGTCTAGGCCCAGACTCTCTATTGTACTCTTGGATATACATGGTTTGTGGTATTTTAAGCATTAATCTGCATACAAACAAACATGACTAGTTTGGGGCTTTTAGTTTGGGAACCACTACCGATGATGAATGCTTGGTGCTGAAAAAATATATGGTTAAAGCTCACTGGGTGTTAAATGTTTTACAGGTGAAGTATTTTGAAGATGGACGGTGGTTTTGAGGACCTCGAGTTACGAGAGGCACAGAGAGAATACCTGGACTTTCTAGATGATGATGTAAAACATTGTTGAAGTTTTTCTATTTCATGGTCCTATTATTTTTTTTACTTAACCATTATAGGCATCTTTGCTGCTCTTACACTCTACATATGTATTAAAAGTGTTGAATGTTTGAGGTCTTTGAAAATTATAATATTGTCATTTATTAACTTGACTGTCGTCTGTGGCTTTCACAGCAAGACCAGGGTGTGTATCATGAGAAGGTCAGAAGCATGATATCTGAGGGACAGTCTCGCCTCATCATCAACATTAACGACCTAAGGCGAAGGAATGAAAAACGAGCCAAAGAGTTAGTAACCCTAAACCAGTAGACTGGTCAGTTTGATAGTTCTAACTGTTTTAAATAAAATAAATAGACCTGTGTTTTGGTTTTTACATTTCTCTTTAATAGGCTCCTGAAGAACGCCTTTACTGAGCTAGTTGCGTTCCAGAGAGCTCTGAAGGACATGGTGGCCTCGATCGACGCAACCTATTCCAAACAGTTTGATGAGTTTCATGTTGGGTTTGAGGGCAGCTTTGGAAATAAGCATGTGTCCCCTCGTACACTTAGTGCCCGCCTTCTAGGAAGTCTTGTCTGTGTCGAGGGCATTGTGACCAAGTGTAAATGTTGCATGTTGTAATTTTTCTTTTTGAGTTTTTTCATAATCAGCTTTGCTTGATGCAAGTATTCAATTTCAAGTTTTGTCACTTAGGTTCACTGGTTAGGCCAAAGATCATGCGCAGTGTTCACTATTGTCCAGCCACGAAGAAAACCTTGGAAAGGAAATACACTGATCTGACTTCGCTTGATGCATTCCCTTCTAGTGCCATATACCCCACCAAGGTATATTTAAAAAGTGAACAACATCTTGCTGCATAAACCTGTTGTTTCCATGCTAACGTCAAGCTATGTGTATTGAGGATGAAGAGAACAATCCATTAGAAACGGAGTTTGGGTTGTGCTTCTACAAGGATCACCAGACATTGACCATCCAGGAGATGCCAGAGAAGGCTCCTGCTGGTCAGTTGCCTCGCTCCGTAGACATAATTACTGATGATGATCTTGTGGACCAGGTCAAGCCAGGAGATAGAGTGCAGGTAGTTGGCGTGTACCGTTGTTTACCTGCTAAACAAGGGGGTTTCACTTCAGGAACCTTCAGGTGTGTACTCTTCTACCATGTTTCCCATTGCTATGTTCTACTTATTTTTTGCACTTTCCAAATTCATGTTTTTTGTTGTCGTTTAAATTGCAGAACTATAATGCTAGCCAATAATGTCAAGCTGATGAGCAAAGAAATTGTTCCCACATTTTCTGCTGATGATGTTGCAAAGATCAAGAACTTCTGTAAAACTCATTCCAAAGTAAGCAGGACAGTGGCGACCGTGCAATGGTTCTGATAAATGCTCTGACGAAGACTTACAAATGCTATTGTGTGTTTTCAGGATGTGTTTGAGCACTTAAGTCGTTCGCTAGCTCCCAGCATCCATGGCCATGAGTACATAAAGAAGGCCATCCTTTGTTTGCTGCTGGGAGGCAATGAGACCAACTTGGAGAATGGCACTCGCATTAGAGGCGACATCAACATTCTACTCATAGGTTGGAGACAGACTAAAAAAAACTTTGTTAAAAAATAAAATAAAACCTCTAGAATGAAGCAAAAATATGCATCCGACATGCAATATTATCTTATTAATCCATTTAATTCCTCTGCTGCTTTTTTTGTTTGTTTGTTTTTTAGGTGACCCATCAGTGGCAAAATCTCAGTTGCTAAGATATGTCCTGTTTACTGCACCAAGGGCCATTCCCACCACTGGACGGGGTTCATCTGGGGTGGGTCTTACTGCTGCAGTTACCACCGATCAAGAGACAGGTAAAATTGTACTTTTATAAGATAATACATTTGGATTTAGGAGATTAGAACCCTGCTTGGTTTATGGGTGCCAACAATGTAGAAAATAAGTTCTCTAAATAAGAGTTCTTAAGATTTCTTTTTCCTAACAAAATACTCACCTACAAAAAAGTAGAGGTCTGTAATTCTTATAATGAGTACATCAACTAAGACATAAAATACCATTCAATTATATTTAAATAATTATTTGATCACTTTCCAACACAAGATTTAGACCTTTAAGAATCCCTCCTATTCTTTACTCGTTACCTGTATTAATTGTACCTGTTTAAACACTGTGTATAAAAAACACCTGTCAACACTGACTCAAAGGTGTTAGTAATGCAAAAAGCTGTCATGGTTTAAAATCCTGCAGGATGTGCAAGGGGTCCCCTGCTCACACCAACAAATGTTCAGACCCATTTAAAGTTCACTGATGACAATCTGGATGATTCAGAGGAGGCATGGGAGAAGGCCATGTGGTCAGATGAGACCAAAAATTGAACTTTTTGGTATGGACTCTACTCGCCATGTTTGGCGGAAGATCACCATCCTAACCATGAAGTGTGGGGTTGGACGTATCATACCTTGGAGGTGCTTTTCTGCAAAGGGGGAAAGACAACTGCACCGTATTAACAGGAGGATGGGTAGAGTCATGTATTGTGAGATTTTTGCAAAAAACCTAATTTACTTAGTAAGTGTTGAAAACTTGTAAAATCATCAGTTCATCAAATATTTTCCGTCCACTGTGGATGAATGTGTGATTACTATACAGAATCTTAGCTTCAGTGTCGTCCCATGAAAAGCTATACAGTATAAGTGAGTACGCCCCTAATTTTTGTATCTAGTTTAGTATATCTTTAATATTATTATGAGAAATTGGTGGCAGCCCTTATCCTCTCTGAGTAGAAATGAGCTGAATTTGTAACTGTTGTATAACTTTCCTGGAAATCTACCTCTTTGTATCTAAGGTGAACGTCGTTTAGAGGCAGGTGCCATGGTTCTTGCTGACAGAGGGGTTGTGTGTATTGATGAATTTGATAAAATGTCCGACATGGATCGCACAGCCATTCATGAGGTGATGGAACAGGGGCGAGTCACCATTGCTAAAGCAGGGATTCAGGCCAGGCTTAACGCTCGTTGTAGTGTTTTAGCTGCGGCTAATCCAGTCTATGGAAGGGTAAGGTTTTAACTGGTGGGCATACTAATGACAAGCTGGTAGTGTTTTCCTGGTGATGTCATGTAGTGCTTGAGCATTCTACAATCACTAGATAGTAGTGTCATTATGAATATAATTAAATATCTATTTTTTCCCCTCCCTGATACAGTATGACCAGTATAAAACCCCTATGGAGAACATTGGGCTGCAAGATTCCCTTCTCTCTCGATTCGATTTGCTCTTCATTGTTCTAGATCAGATGGATTCAGAGAGTGATCGGGAGATTTCTGAGCATGTGTTGCGCATGCACAGATATAGACCTCCGGGGGAGCAGGAGGGAGCAGGTAAGAAATCTGAACTAGGAGGACTGTCCAGGACTGTCATGTTTGAGATAAGTGTACTTGTAGTGTACAGTGGGGTGTACATGCTCTGTAACATTGTATAGGTAAGTGGTACACCACTGCTCCAATCTCTCCACTGGATCCCTGTAGCTGCTCGCATCAGATTTAAAACTGTCATGCTTGCTCACAAAGCTAAAAATGGGCCTGCACCCTCCTACCATTCAGCACTTATCACATCCTGCACCGCACATCCCTCACTTTGGTCCTCTGGCACTGCGTCCTCCGTCTCTCAGGTTACGAGGAAGACATTCATCTAGACTCTTCTCTGTTTTGGCTCCGAAGTGGTGAAATGAACTTCCCCTTAATGTTCGAACAGCTGAGTCTCTGGCTATCTTAAAACGCCGCTTTTTATTTCGACCCATTTAATCAGTACTTACCTCAACACCACCCCCCCCCAACCACCCTGGTCTTTCTATCTATAAAAAAAAAAAACACAACCTTTACAGTTTCAGAAGTATATTCTTGTTTAGATTCCTCATTGTTAAGAATGGATCATGTTAATGATGTCTTAAAGCACTTTTGTGTTAGTCGCTCTGGATAAGGGCGTCTGCTAAATACTATAAATGAAAATATGGTACAAGTCAAAGTAACAAGGATGCCAGTACCCAAGGTTTCCCAGTAGATCATTTGTCCAGAACATCACACTGTCAATTGATTTCACGGCAACTGCAGGTGTAAAAGAATCAAATTTAGATTAAAATAAATGGGCAGGAAAAATTATTCAGGTTACCGACTAGAAATTTGGCTTAAAACCTAGAACACTCAGATGGTCAGAGTTCTCATCTGTACTTGCAGCAATGCCTCTGGGGAGTACAGTGGACGTGTTTGCAACAGAGGACCCGAATATAACGGAGGCAGCAGAACATGAACTACAGATTTATGAGAAAAAGGACAATGTGCTTTATGGACACAGAAAGAAAAAGTAGGCTTTAAACCGCTGTTCATTCATTCTATCTTAAGTTATCATTGATCACTTCTGCTGAGGATGAAAATGTGTAATGAACTTTCCATGGGGTTGTGTACTTGGCGCAACTTATTCATATGATGATCTGACCTGCAGGGATAAGGTTGTTACTATGGAATTCATCAGAAAATACATCCATGTGGCTAAACTAGTGAAACCAGTTCTTACCCAGGAAGCTTCGGACTACATAGCAGAGGAGTATGCCAAGCTCAGAAGCCATGACCAGGTCAACGATGAATTGGCAAGGGTGTGTGGCTGTCATTTTGCACTAAATGGCATATTCATTTACATTTTGGTAGCGTCTTACATGCAGTTCAAGTGCTTCAGTTGATATCTCTTCCAGACAATGCCTGTGACTGCTCGTGCACTGGAGACTATGATCAGGTTAGCTACTGCCCATGCTAAAGCCCGCATGAGTAAAACCATTGACCTGGGAGATGCAGAGACCGCTCTGGAGCTCATGCAATATGCTTACTTCAAAAAGGTAATTATCTTGGGTGTGTTCTGCAGTTTTTACCATCAGCAGTAGTTGTTTTAAGATGCTTCAAGATGTTTTAAGCCTATTTGCAATACAAACCTTGTTAGTGTTTCAAGATGAAGAACAATTAATTGTAGTGGAGGTCAAATTAAATTAATCGTGATCTTTATTGAAGGTCATATGCCTTAGCACCACTACTTCAAGCTTCCAGGAACTATACTGCCTTCAGAGTCTGGGAAGCTGTATCTGAACTCAAATAAACTAGAATGTTTTTGTGAAAAATTTTGAAAATGTGCTAAAGGAAACTGGTTCTGGCTGTACAAGGTGACTTTCATTTGTTTTATATGACCATACTGGACACCATGTCAGCCCATCAGTAAGAATGTTCTGACTGGGGGGCTGACCCATGTTTGCTCAAGGGAAATCTAAAGCAGCAAACCTATGGTTGATCATTTGAGTGAAGTGGAACTTTTTTCTTAGTAAAAGTTAAATTGGCAAAGTAGAGAAAAATATTAAGACTCCACTCTGCGCTTCTTTTTAAATTATATTATATATAATTTGTTGGTTTGTCTAGATTCTGGATAAGAGCAAGAAGAGAAAAGTTCCTGAACATAATGAAGCAGATCTGGATGACACTTTGAGCCAGGAAACCCAAAGCCAGAGAAGTGTGAGGTCTGAAACTAGATATAGTCATCCTGGAATTGCATGCAGTTCTTATGCCTTGTCTAAAGTGATGATCTCTGGGTTGGGGACTGCACAGGAAACGTTCTCGCATATCCAAAGATGACACTGATACAACGATGGCAGAAGATGATAATGAAGACGACCCATATGACTTTACAGAAGATGAAAACAGTAAGATATTTACATATTCACTGCCACTTGCTATAATGTGCATGATTACAAACTGTTTGGATTCCTCTTTTGAAATAATTAGCTCAGCCCAGTCAGAAGACCAGACCAGCCTCTCAGAGGAGTAGCCAGAGAAAGAAGACTGACATTAGTCAGGACAGGTAAAGTTCAGAACTCTCCACATTCCTCCATGTTTTGTTCCCTTTCTTATTAGGATAAGTGTTGGCTAAATTTGTTAAATCATGGCGGCAGGACAGTGGTGGAAGCAGTCCAAAGAAGATTTTTAAATCTACAATCTTATTTTCTGACATGTTGTAAATAATGTAGTAATATTGTTTCTGTAAATGTAATGGCTTGTTAGAACTCTGTACTGTCTCATCTTGGCCAGGACATCGTGGTGACTTGCTGGATTCAGAAAACTCTCCACTGCATCCTCGAGTGGTTTAAACCAGAATTACTAGTTGTTCTTTATTATTCCACTTTCTTAGTGTTATCACTTTTGTCGCAGAATGAAGATTTTCAAGGCTGCGCTACTGAAAGCATTCAAAGTGACCAGGTCTCAGTCTGTGGCAATTTCTGATCTTCTTACCCACATCAACAAAGGACAACCTGAGGAGTTTGACCAGCAAGAGGTGCAGCTGTTGTTGGATCATATGCAAGATGATAACCAGGTCATGGTTTCTGAAGATGTGGTATTTCTAATCTGAAGAACAAACCATTGGCCCTGGATTTGTTTTATATCCAGATACATTGTTTACAACTATGAATTGGTTACCAAGTCTAATAAAGCATTTGATAGCTTGAGTTTCTTTTTCTGAATGTTCACTCACTGGTCACTTGTTGTCCACTTAACAAATAGAAGCACTTTGTAGTTTTACAAATACAGTCCAGCTGATTCTCTACATAATTTTTAGCCCCTTCACTTTCTTCTCAAATTATTAGGATTACCATTGATCAGGTGTTACGTGGGTGGTCGCAGTGACGCAAATGTGGTGGAGGTGATGTTAGTGTGTGGTGTGCTGGTATGAGTGGATCAGAGCAAGAAGTGCTCCTGGAATTTAAGTATTTGTCCCTATTGGACTTTGAATGGTCTATTATCTAAAAAATCCTGTGTCCTGCAAGCACTGATGAAGGAATAAAGTATGATTAAAACAATTTACACCAACAGATGCACTACTGTCTCTGACTTTACAGCTAGGAGGTGGAGCAATGTGTGTCTAATAGAGTGATAGTGAGTGAGTGAACAAAGTCCTACTAGTCCTACCACTGCTGTCTGATCCAGCCATTCCCATGCACACACCAACATCCTCCATTCTATGATGGTCTGCAAGGAAACTGTCTAACGGTATGTAGAGAAACAGACAGACTGCAGTCTATAATTATAGAACTACAAAGTTCTTCTATATGGCAAGTTAAACTGATAACATGGACAATGAGTGTAGAAATAAAGTGGCTGAAATGTAATAATACAATACATTTACAGTATTTAGCAGACGCCCTTATCCAGGGCGACTTACAACTAATATATATTCTTACAATTTAAGCAATGGTGGGTTAAGGGCCTTGCTTAAGGAGGCAGCTTGGCAGAGGTGGGATTTGAACCCAGGACCTTCAGGTCCAGAGTTCAGTGCCTTAACCGCTAGGCTACCACAGTCCGTACCACAATACTTTAAGTATGATAACTAAACAGTTACATTTATAATAACACTGTCATTTCGGCAACGTTGGAAACTTGATGAATTACAATCATTCAACCGATACAGATACCTACACACCCACCCGTCCAAATGTTTCTGCATTGGAATCAACTCTTTTCTGTATTCTGCATTTTAATTTACCTGAATGCTTAAGAAATAAACGACAAGGCTTAACACTATACTGAATTCAATTTATTTCAAAATTATAAACAGTAATTCAGATGAAATGATACAATTTTCATTATATACCGTAGCTTTACGATAAAAGATTACACAGTATTTAAACCATATAATATCTTTTCTGTTATCCGTTGTAAAATATGCCCAACAGTTTCTGTAAAGAAAAAGAATTTACAGGTGGAAAAATGTATGAAAGCTATTATAAAAATTCCATTTTGTATGGTATTAATGGTATATATTGACTGAATACTTACAGCCATTTATTGTCTCTGGTGCCACCCCTCCCTCGCTGTCATTCTGCCCCTTCTTTCTGATCTTTCTCAGACCATACAGCACACTTGCAACCACCAGCAACAACACGACTGCTCCCACAAATGCACCCACCCCCACAGTTGCAGTGGCGGTTATAGATGATGGGTTTTCCTGTTGACTGTTGGCAGCAGACTTAGGAATAGGAATAGGAGTCTTCAAGAATCCGGATATATCTGATTAAGGAAATGATATCATGATGACAATATAAATACTGATTATATGCTCTCAGGACCTGTGGTGATGCTGTAAACTATTAGTAAAGTAAAGTATTAGTTTTGTATAATGAATTGAATAAATCATGCCATTGCAATGATGGAATGGCTTTAAAATCACCTTCTAGACTCAGAAGAAAGATGACATCATTTCCTTTGATAAAGTCACGACTCCGCAGTTGGAGGTGTGTCATATATGAGCTGGTGCCAAGCCCTGGCCCACGGTAGAATGAGTTACCATCAGAATCTTCCACCAGGCTGCCCACCTTACTTGGATCATCCCAGAAATATTGTATATTACCGTCAGCTTCAGGTGAGAAAAAACAGTCAGTGAGAAACCTGGTAGCCTGGCAGTCAAAATTTCTAAGATTGCATTTTTAGTGCAATCTGGTTGCACTGTAAAAGTGCTTTATTTTAAATGGTTTTCCAGACAAAAATGCGGAATTTTTAAGATCATATTTTGTACATTTAGTTAATTAATTCATTCAATGTTTTGTCCACTTAATCCTAGTCAGAGTCATGGACAGGTGCCTAACTGGCGACACAATGCAGGAACAGCTCTAGACAGGGCATCAATCCATCATAGGGCACACACACACACACACACATATATACTTAATATATAAACACCAATTGTCTTTGAAACGTGGGAGCAAACCAGAGTACATGGCTGAAGCCCATGCATACACAGGGAGAATATGCAAACTCCACACAGGTGAAGCCCAGGGTATTGATCTTATAGCTGTATGGTTACAGTTCTAACCACAGTTCTAACTATATACACTACTACTACTAACTACTATAGCAATGCAGGTTTTCTAAATGTTTTGGCCAAATACCACTTGATGCTGTGACGTACTTTCTAGCATTAGCATATTGATTGGAGTTCAAAGAGTGTTTTACTGAACCTACCATACACTTCTCCTGATGTCTGCCTGGGTTTCCACCAGATATTATGGTTTCCTCACACATTCAAAAGACGTTAGCTTAATTGGTTTTTATAAAGTCTCCCAGTGTGCGATGGAATGGCAGTTTGTCTAGGGTTGGTTTCTGCCTTGTGCACTGTGCTACCAATTGAAATATGACATATGATTTTTTTTCTTACAGTCGGTGGTGGTCCTCTCAGGGTCTGTTGTAATCATCCTTTGGCTATCCATGCGCTGTAGAATATTCGGATTCTGGTCCATCAGTGCCATGGTAGCCTGTCTCCATGGGCATGGCCAGGTCAACTGGCTATCATATGGTCCAGAGGTCAAATGCAAATAAATACCCATACTGCCAGGGCTATTTGACTGACCATTAATATATAAGCCAATCTGGTATGAGTAGCCACTAGGGGACAGATAAATGGGGCTGTATATCTTGGAACCAACAGGTGTAGTGGCGAGTAGATCGGTGAAGTTCTGAATGCGCCATGTAACCTGAGGGCATTGTGTTTCTGAGAGGTTAATATCATCCACAGACAGACCTCCTCTTGACACATCCATGCCCTTTACCCCTTCAAACACTACTCGAAACTTTTTGGACACATCTAGAGATACATGGTGAAGCTCCCAAGAGTCTCTTCTGCCACCTGTATTAAAAACATTGTTAAGCCTAAAATAAACATAAACTCAAAAATAAAAATACTACAAAATATAATCACCAGACAAAAGATTAGTCACCTGTGACTGAAATGTACCTAATACCAATTTTTTATGTAGACTGGGAATTTTGGCCACTGATGGTATACCCATATAATGGTATGCTTTGTTACACCTTTCGTCATACTATGGCCTTTGGCTCAACCGAATGCAATCACTTCTTTTTGTCAATCATTAACATCCGACCTCCACAATATTCCACACATTCAACAAAACATTCACTGCACTGTACCACCTCTTCTCACTCTCTGAATCCTGTCACTCACCCTGCAGGTATTTATAGCCCTATGATCCTCTTGCAATGCCATCTACAAGCCTGAAGTTACTGCCACCATAAACTCACAAAGTGACAAAGTTTTTACCCTTAAGTATAATGTAAAGACCTTATTATTTATAATTGTCTAAAAAGGCAAGTTGTCTAGACATGGGAAAGGTGAGTACAGTTGCAAGGCATCTAACATCCACATTATGTTCTGTGAAACAGGACCAAAATGGACGTTGACCTGAAATGACCATAATCACATGGTGTTTATAGGCCACTGTAATGTAAATACACTGCTTATATAAGTAAGGGCATATTTCATTATGAGATATTTCATTTTGATGAAAACCAGAATGCATTGATAGAGTACTACGAATGAAGAGACTAAATGTGTGGATCTGGACCAGTTTATGTAGTTATCGTTTAGAGAGAATATCCAATATATGGGAGGGGTCGGGGAAGTGCAAAATAAAGGCATACTACTTACAATAGGACAGGCATGTATAGCTTAGTGATACATAAATCACAAAAGGTTATACACACAAACACATACCTTGCACAAAAAGGACATTAGCTTAAGTTAGCATAAGTTTGCCCGTCTGCTTGTGGCTCTACAGTGTTGGGACTGTGGTAGCCTAGTGGTTAAGGTACTGGACTCTGGACCAGAAGGTCCAGGGTTCAAATCCCACCTCTGGCAAGCTGCCACGGTTGGGTCCTTGAGCAAGACCCTTAACCCACAACTGCTTGGATTGTAGGACTGTATCAATTGTAAGTCGCTCTGGATAAGGGCGTCTGCTAAATACTGTAAAAGTAAAGTAAAGTAAAGTAAAAGTTTAGAGCTCCGATCAGACTGAAGAATGATAGATTGTCGTAAAGGTGTAATCTATTGAATAAACTGAAAGTAAAAAACATAAAAACAATTAATTAGGGGTTATGGCTAATCATTACTTCATTTCCCAGCATTCCTCGCTCTGGCCAGGGGAGAGCAGGGTGTACAGAGTACCTGTGTTTACTGAGAGCACTATATTGTCTATATTGTGTATATTGTGTATACTACATACTGCTTGTATTCTTGTATACTACATACTGCTTGTATTCTTGTATACTACATACTGCTTGTCCAGGAAAACTCAATATTTTGAGTACGGTTTCTGCTGAATGTGAACATACAAATGTATGTTTGTTATCGGATTCAAAATATTGGAAGTCAGGCCATGAGTACTTGTACATATTAAAACTAATAATAAAGGGGGCTAGACTTTGCTGGAGACCGTACTATGGGCCTTTATTCATATACCAAAAAAGGGCTAATGTCTAATAATATGCAGCATGTCTAATGTGTGTATCATAAAACAAAACCTTGCCCACAGATACCACCCTGTCCAGACTGCATACCGCCCCTCATAAATACTACCTGATCATGCAGCAGGTTACATGGACAGCTGCACAGGAATACTGTAGGGACAACTACGCTGACCTGGCTACGGTCGTAAGTGACGACGATTGGGTAAGGTTAAAGAAAGAAGCAGCCAGCAAAGGACTGACAACGTATGCCTGGGTCGGACTGTACAACGATGCCAACTCCTGGTACTGGTCCTACAATGCCACCCCACTGGGAACTTTTGTTTTTACACACTGGTATGGTTCACAACCTGATAATGCAGGTGGGCAGGAGTCCTGTATTGGAATGGGACCATATGGATACTGGTGGGATTCTAACTGTGATGTTCTGTATCCTTTTATATGCTATGATGGTGAGTTAACTCAGAATACACATTTGGCTTAAACCAACACTTTTTATGTCTTTGCTAAATAAGTGTGGAATTACCTTTAATAAACTGGCATGACGTAACCATTTCTTACTCACAGCTCGCTACACTGGTGCTAAGAGGTTTGTCGGAGTTAATTCTCTGAAGTCCTGGCCTGATGCTCTGGCTTACTGTCGACAGTTTTACACTGATTTGGCTTTTATACAAAACTCGCAAGACAACAACCTGGTGAATGATTTTACATTTGTGAATGGTCACTCTTGGATTGGTCTGACCCGGGACACTTGGAAATGGTCTGACCAGACTAACGCTTCGACTCTCCTGTGGCTTCCTTCAACACCTAATAATTATTACGGAGGTGAAAACTGTGCGGTGGTTTATAACAGTGGCTTAGATGACGATGTCTGCAACAAGCTCTACTATTTCTTCTGCGAAACATGTAAGTTGTTGTTGTAGCTGTGTGCATTTGTAGTTTTTCATTCTATTTAAATCAGAATTGTATAAAATACAAAAGTAAAATAGTTAGATGGATACAACAAATAAATGAATGGATTAATAACAGCCAACGTAACAAGCCTGCTATGTAAATGTACAGCTTTTTCTTTAGAACTATATAAAATAAAAGTAGCAATTAACAGAAATAAGTACAGATACCCTTAACTTAAATACAGTAACAAAGTACTTAAGTTACTTACTACTTCTGCTTGTCTTATATATCTTCCCCTGCCTTTTTCTTTTCTTTCTTTGGTCTTTTTATTAATTATTCCTTAATAATTTAATTTCCTTGCATGTTTTAGTTTGTAAGTATTATTACTATTAATCAATTACTATCCATCCATCCATCCATCCACCTACTCAATCAACCAACCCACCCATCCATACAATTCATCCATACAATCCATCCACCCATCCATCCACTCACCCATCCATCCAAGACCCATCCACACACCCACCCATCCATCCAAACAATCCATCCAAACAATCCATCCATCCATCCATCCATCCAAGACCCATCCACCCGCCCACCCATTCATTCATCCATACAATCCATCCACCCATCCATCCACTCATCCATCCATCCACCTACTCAATCAACCAACCCACCCATCCATAAAATTCATCCATACAATCCATCCACCCATCCATCCACTCACCCATCCATCCAAGACCCATCCACACACCCACCCATCC
>JAUZSU010116612.1:0-31184 GCA_034780255.1 Parotocinclus maculicauda
TATTGACATTTGCCATCTCCACATCATTGCATTCAGTTTTTATTCACAATTTGTTTAGTGTCACAACTTTTTTGGAAACCGTTTTGTACTATAAATATGTGCATTCAAGATTACCAAGAAAGGAACATCAAATAAAAGAAAGAATACCAAAATAATTAAAGAATAACAAAATACACATTTGAGTTTTAATCAACTCATACATACAGAATACAATGTCTAACAGGTAATGTTCAACATATATATTCAGGGTTGAGTATCAAATTTAACAAATAATTGTTTTAGCTGGATACATCAAAATCGGGTAGATTTCATATGATAAATTTAATAAAGCACAGTGTCCTGTGTTTAAACCAAAAATGAGTTTCATGGAGAATGCATGTTTTATGATACTTAAAAACCAGACTTTAAGGTACCAGAAGTAGTTGAAGATGGAGTGGTGTGAGTGGAGAGGGGGTACCTCTAACCTTTGGAAGGGGTTTGATTCTGAGATTATGTCAACCTTTTGTCTGGAAGGAGAACAAAGAATTCCCCACATCCCAGACCGTAATGTTGGCAAAGATGATAAGCAGGCACAGTGGAGTTCCTTAGTTCTACAGGTCATATCAAATTGGCCATGATGATTATTTTTGCTGTTATTATTATTAGCCAGCAGGGTGGATTGGTGGGTAATACTGTCATCTAACAGTTAGTCCTGGGTTTAATCCCCAGGTGGAGTGGACTGTGTCCTTTCTGTGTGGAGTCTGCATGTTCTCCCTGTGTCCATGTTGGTTTACTCTGGGTACTCTGGTTTCCTCCCAAAGCCCAAAGAATTGCTTGATAGGTTAATTGGTGTCTCTGGTGGATGAACTTTAATAATTATCATTGTGTGGCATGGCTACCAGCAGACAGTTGGTTTAACCTTTATGGTGCTCTTAAGTAGAGTTGCCATAAATCTAGTAAAAATAGATTAGTGACAATAAATTGCTCTAGACTTGGTCACCTTCCTTCATTTGGATCAGTCTAAAGCACACTTCTGCATCAGATTTCGCCTTCTCTACTTCCCAAAAAAAAATATACTGTAGAATCAACAGTACAACAATGAAGTGGCTATTTAATTAATGGTAAAACTTTATGGTCAAACTGTAAAAGTTCACATTAAAACTGTCAAGCAATTTACAGTTTCACTATGAAATCTCACAGTAAATTTTTTACCTGGGTTTACACAACAGTATAATGTTATTCTTATTTACCTCTGATTGGTAAAACATATGTCATAAGCACCTAAATGAACAACAAGCCTAGAAATCTATGACTATGGAGCTTCCTAAGGGTCCTTTTAATGTTAAGTGTCCTGGATTAGCTATAGATTCTGGTGCAGCTAAAGGAGTAGCTAAGTTCAGGTGGTTCTCTTGTGGGCTAGACCAAATGTCTATGCCTCAGGTCTGCTGTGTAGGCATTTCCATTAAGGGAGTATGACTAACTTTCTACAACCAGTTCTATTGCTAGCTCTTCAATATCAATGCACAAAAATGGCACTCTTCTCTGACAGAAGAACTACAAGTCTACACTTATCACAGATAAATCTGTTAATATCTTATATTTACAATTAAGAGTGTAAATATTAAGTACCAGTAAAAAATTAAAAGGATGAATCATTTATTAACAATCAAATATTAAATGCAGACTGTTCGAGTGATATAATCAATTCAATTCAATTCAAATTTATTTATTTAGCGCTTTTTACAATGGTGCATTATCTTAAAGCAGCTTTACAATATTATATTATCTTAAAAGGTAAATCCCAAGTTGAGAAAGCCTAGGGCGACAGTGGCAAGGAAAAACTTCCTGAAAGTGGTAGGAAGAAACTTCAGGAGGACCAAGACTCAACAGAGGACCCATCCTCCATGGGTGGCCTAGGTGTTAATTAAATAAATACTTAAAAGTATATTGAATTATAGAAAATGTATGTAAATAATTTAAATCAATATCAAATTAATAATAAAATTAAAATTAGTAATAAAAAAAATAAACCAAAATTATAAAACAAATAGATTATAAAATGATTCCTTAGTGGGAGGTCTTTGGAGGCACATCGTCTCCTAATGTCCAACCGATGGAGGGAGTTCCTGCACACTGGTGGGACTAGTTTCTGTTGATAGAGATCAGCCCAGCGTCGCCGGACCGGAAGAACATCCAAGCGCGTGGTTCCGGAACTGGCACCTGAACATCATATTGATGCCGTGTGCAGCATGAAAACTCCGGCAGCACTAACTATAGCAGCATAGCTAAAGGGAGAGAACCAGAAGTTAACACAGCCAAGAGGCAAGAGCCAACCTGAGCCATGTGTCATGGTCTAAATCTAACTAAAAGTCTGAGTAAATAAGAATGTTTTTAGCCTAGACTTAAAGATTTGGAGAGTGTCTGAATCTCTAACTAAAGTGGGAAGTTTATTCCATAGCTGGGGGCCAAATATAAGAAAGCTTTTCCCCCTGCAGTGACTTTTTTAATTCTAGGTACTGAAAGAAGTCCTGCACCCTGTGAATGAAGTAGACGAGCTGGATTGTAAGATTGTAAGAGTTCCCACAGATAATGTGGGGCCAGACCTATATATATTGTCATTCCCCAACTTACTGGCATCTCACTTTATTTTATGCAAACCTTCAGGGTTAAAAATGTATTTTCCTTTTCTCTTCTATAACTCCTTCCTTTTTATCTTCAGTCCCGATTCAGGCCGGAGTGATCACAGGAACGATTATCGGCGTGGTTCTGGGGTTGCTGATCCTGGTGGTGGCGATCTACTACCTGATGCGTTACCTGGTTGCTAGGCGAGTCTTCAGCCTGAGTGTGAGGTCAGTCTGGGAACGTCTGCTGCCCCAAGCAAGTCGTGAACCTCTGCCTGGCTTTGACACACATACACACATACACACACATACCTTCACCAAAACACCCTGGTCCCCACCGGTTTCAAGAAAAGGCACTCAGATACACACACACACCTTCAGCAAGGCTAAAGCCCATCCTATTGATAGTCAAAGCACATATACGCACATCTTTGCCAAGGCCTGAGCCCATGCTCTCTTTTCCAATGTAGTTAAGATGAAACGCTTAACAAGCAGTTCACTCCTCACATTGTATTTGTATTTTTGTTCTCAGCAAACATGGCAAGAAAGGCAAAGGGAAAGAGGGATCCCAGCAAAAACAGGCAAGTGCTCACAGCACACTTTACCAGCACGCACACACACGTGCACACAGACTTGTGCACACAGACCCACAGACCCCAGTCCTCAGATACCAGTAACCTAAACTGCTTTGGCTCCTGTAAGAAAAAAAAAGCCCTCCTCTTTCAGTCTTCTCCTCTGTCACTCCCACTGTGTCTGAATGTTGCGACTATATTTTAAGTTTAAATGATTTTGTTTACTATTAGAGACATTACAAAGTTATTTATCTACTAGTAAGTTATCTAATAGGTAAGGCCACACTTTTTTAATTGCTTGTTCCTCGGATGTCCCTATTTAAGAATATACTGAGGAGGGAGGAAAAAAATATATATTTTTTTTTATTTTTCAGCACTTTTCAATTTCTCGATGACTATGTGGAATCAATACAAGGAAGGAGGAAGAAATAAAATAAAAATATATTTTTATTTAAAAATAAAATTTATTTAACCTACAATTAAATTAAAGTGAATCTGGAAAAAGATTAAATGAACAGAAGAATACCAATGGCTCTTCACCGGAGGGCGTAAAAAGCTAAAAAATAATTTTGTTTTAAATTTTAACTATTGGTGATGCAGCGGATCCGAGAAATACCAAAAAAAATATATATATATTTTTTTGTATTCTTCAAATATGATCGTCGGCAGATCCGTGTAACAAGCAATAAAAAAAGTTTGGCCTAAGGTACCAAGGTTGGAGTTCAACAGATGTCAAGTAAATACTTGACGTCAATACAATTTTCACTGTATGTTATTCCTTACATATTTACCATACATGTGAATGATGAGTATTGGCTTAAAAGGGAGGTGGTTCAAACACTTGATTCAGTTTACTGTATTGTAAATATAAAGGGTATTTTTGCAACAAAAAAAAAATTAGCGTAACCGATGCTTAAATGTGTCAGAGATGCAACAGAAAACACAAGTGGAAATTTACCAACTACACAGCATCCCTAATGCCACCACTTTTTTAATTCCCAAAAATTCACAACAATTATGATCCTGTCTAGAGGAAAGCCGTAGCATTTGTAAGAGGATTGTACTATATGCAAGAGGGGATTGTATTACTTACAATAGGACAGGCACACACACAAACTACATTTTCAGCTTGTTGCAAATTAGCAACAGATAGTGATTCACACATACATAAGTAACGTACACAAAGTCTGAAAACACATTAACTGAGAACAGTCTCTAGTCCAAACTTTGATATGACCATCAATGGTGCATGTGTTGCAATGTGAACCCATTTAAAGGGAGTGCTTTGCTTCACATGTATTGGAGGCTCATTGTCCCAGGTTGACAGCTGCAAATAAAACAATTAAAACGAATAAAACTGGGAGTAAAATATTCGAAGTATTCTAAAAAACAATCCTAAAAATCGATATTGTAGCAATAGTACTTATATTAGTTTGAAATGTTTTACTCTCTCAACTTAAATGCAGAAATTTGTGTTTAGAGGTGAGATTTGTTTTTAAAGTTATAGCTTTCAGTTATTAGAAATTGTAATGTTTACCTCCGAATAATAGGATCTAACGTTTCACCATGAGAGGCACAGTTGCAGTCTCACCTGCTGCCCCAAAACTGTAGGGCTGTGACTAAAATAATGCCTGTAGAATAAAATGATACCTGTTTCATAGTGATGAGAAAACTTAGGAAAGCATTTTTAAATATAGTTTTATTTTATGCAGTGGTTAGTGCTGCGGTTTCACAGCTCCAGAGAGCCTTGACTTAATTCCAGTCTGGACTCCATCATTCCTTCTCCATGTGGCTGTGTGGAGTTTGCATGTTCTCCCCTGTTGGTTTCCCCTCCCAAATAAATACTTGCGTTAGGCCAAATAGGGTCTCTAAGGTTTGGGACTCGGTCTTGCCTTGCACCCTAAATGAATTAAAAAAAAGGAATCTGAATTGTTAAACTGAAGTAAATGCATTTAAATAATTTAATTAAAGGGTAATTGTAATATTGTATCTTTAATTTGTGTTATAATAATAAAAAATAATGACAGACAACTGAAGTAAATACAGCAAAATTTATTTTTGCAAATTTAAGTTTAGAATTTGGGACAACCACCTCCCAGTACAAATCATCCTATAAATTATGATTTTGCAGGTATTTCATGTATTACTGTTATAATTAATATGTTAGATTTAAATCATAACATACTGTACATATATAATACTCCATATAGTTAATTGGTAACTTTGTGACTGCAGTTTAAACTAATTCTGTAAAATAGCAGACATTTTTCAGTAAATTTAAACCTTCATGAAATATCAAGTTTGCTTACTTCCTGTTTTTCGGTTAGCATTACTGTGTATGCCTGAGAGAGTAGGTTGAGCTCAAGGTCTAGTTGAGAAGTTCAGTGTCTACCTCAGTGTTTGTATTCCTCTCTGTGTGCCAGCTTTAGACAAAATAACATACTTAAAACCATATCTCTAACCGTGGTCCTGACTGTGAACCAGCAACAGATCAGTAATGAGGCATTATTTAAACATTAACATTAAAACATAACTGTTTCCTGAACTCTTTCAGTGGTTCACTTTTAAGTGGTTTAACTCTGGGACTCAATGCACCAATGCTAATGTTAGTCATCCTATTTCTCATTCACGTTAATAGTAAGTCAAGTCATGTATATTCAAATGTACAGTACTGTGCAAAAGTCTTTGTTGTTTGTGATCTTTTGCTCTTTCCACCAATTTTCAATCTAATCTTTGTGAACTTTAGCATATCTTAGCCTTTCCAATCTGTTTCCCTTCCAAAAATTTCTTCGCTCTTACCATTCACCGGTAGGCTCAATGGCTGAAGTGTAGGGAGCGGTTACAGGTTTTTAATAGAACACACAAATTTATTTTCTGGTTGCATTCTAATAAAGATACACTGCTTACAAAAATTAGGGGATATTTCATAATGGATAAGATGCAAAAAGATTTTTATAATTAAAGAAGAACAAACCAGACACTCTGCTGAACAGTCAATGTGGGGGCACTCTTGTCCAGTTTAACATGCTTCTGTTCACCCCCATAAATGTATTACCATAATCGAGTTTGCATCTCATTTACATAATCGAACAACTTTTCATTTGCTTTTCTGATGATCTTGTTTAATAAAATATAATCAAATGCTTCTTTTTTGAATCGCTTCATATTCATTTTGAAACATTCCCTCATTTTAGTGAGCAGTCTAATTATATATGGTCATTTTGCAATTGCTAAAACATTTGCATATCTAATCCAATGGTGGCCAAAGACTTTTGTACAGTACTGTAGCTTCGTAAAATGAGCTGCGACTTCTATGATGCGTTTTGTTGAACTAATGAGTCAAACTGAAGCTTTATTTCGCTCTGATCTAATGGAACACAGTATACAAATGGAAAATGACTGTCTAAGGAGTTTCATCCACAGACTGCATGCATGCAGGCATGGAACTCGTAAAAATCGGCTCATTATCTCAAAATGAGAATGTAAAAAAGAGAACCAAAACAAAATATAGACTGATAATGGAAATAGATAATAAATTATGGAATACAATAGAGTTTACATTCCTGCATCTGTCACTTTGTAATGTACAACTTCTGCTGACATTTTTTTGTGCTCATCTTGCTTTAGAACGTAAAGTAATGACATAAATATAACACAGTTGGCATTTCAGGATGCAAACAATTAACACAAGCAAATGAATAAAGTAAAAGTGTTAAATATACTGGTTTTTGTATTTCCACTATACGAACACAGAAACTGACCTCTCAGTCATGTTCCAAAATCAAGTAGAAAGCTCTTCTGGATGTAAATTCTGGGTGTCCACAGATATATTGACCTTAATAGAGTACACTTAATAGTGTCTAGAGCTGGCATGCATCTGGAATCACACAGCATCACATCCATTCACTACCTCACACTACAACACACATTCCCTGTCTGTTTTCCCCTCATTGATTGTACTTTTTCTCACAAATGTATTTCTGTCCTTTGGTCATATTTCTGTCTGCAGGTATGCACTGAGATACGGTTGCAAATTATGAGTGATATGTATGTATGAGTTATAAAGTTAATATTGGAATCACATACAGCCAACATGCTACCTCTTATCAGTTCTTGGGAACAACAACAATTACCACAATTAAATAGCCTGAAAGAGAAAGCTAAAAAATGTACCTTTCTAGTGTTACAGTTTCCTATCTATCCGTCTAGTCTATCTGTCTGTCTATTCAACAATCACCCCATATGTTTGTGTGTAGCATGTCCATTTCTTTTCTCTTCTCTTTCTCTCCCTTACTGTCTGCCCAAGCCCAATGTCTGTCTCTGTTCTCCTCATTGATAATATAAAATGATTGATTAGTACTAAGGGTGTCCCTGGTTTGATTCCAGGTCCACACTCTGGGCTGTGTCTGTGTGGGTTTCCTCAGGGTATTGCAGTTTCCTTCCATATTTTAAAGATGTTTTAGGTCAATTGGCATCTTTGTATCCCAGTATGTGTAAGTGAATGTATGTGTGTGTGCATGTGATGGATTGGTGTCCTGTCTGTGGTTGGTTCTAGTCTTGTCCCCTGGGCTGCCAGTTGCCTTGTGACTCTGACTTGAATTGAGTGGTTATGAAATTGGATGACAAAGAGAATTATTAGTAGGACAAATTTAATTTTGTTTTACAGATGTAAAATCAATTGGACACCAAACATTAGTTGGATTAATTTAACAGTTATCAGAGGCAAGAAAGTACCTGAATTGGTTTGACCAAGCTAAATTTGAGCAAACTACCCATGATCTAGAGTGCATCAGAAGTTTTTGAAGGGCTCCCAGGTGGTATGACAGGAATGCACTCCTCTTATGGATGAAACAGTGTCATATCCATTCATGGCTGGGAGTCCAAGAGAACATCCTACAGACTAAATAGGAGGGCTGGCACATGTCTAATAACAATGACCCAAAGTTTAAGTGCATGCATCTGTGCTGTAAGCATTTGCGGATGCTGGTTTCACATGCCTCCCAGGTGTGTAGCTGTTTTGTGATAAGTGAGACTTGGTTCATAGGAGAATACTGGCATTAGGTAATATGGGGATAAAGATGTGCTAAAAATCTTAGTAGTTTTTGCTCTTAAAGAGCAGCTGTTCTGTTCAAACAACATAGCTTTACGTACATTTACATTTACAGCATTTAGCAGATGCCCTTATCCAGAGCGACTTACAATTTATACAGTCTTACAATTCAAGCAGTTGTGGGTTAAAGGCCTTGCTCAAGGGCCCAAATGTGGCAGCTTGGCAGAGGTGGGATTTGAACCCTGCATTTTGTAGTTCAGAGTCCAGTACCTTAACCACTAGGCTACCGCAGTCCCATATCTATGAACCAGATGAACTTTGATGAACCGACATTATTACAGCTTTTTATAACTCCATACTACAATCAATACATTTCAATGTCAACATTAATGCTAATATGCAACTGTAATACAAACTTAATCAAGAAAAGTTGTGATAGTATGGAAATGCATATAAAAACAGTGTTTCTGTCATTTACTTTCACTACATTATGAACCTAATATATCTGGCCAACATATCAATGTCTTTTAATTTGTTAATAAACATCCATTCATGCCCGCAACACATTCCAAAAAAGTTAAAGGTAAAGCATTTTCCATTCCTTCTCATAACACAAATACATTTGGCGCAGAGGATACCAAGCAATCAAGTATTTTAGGTGTTATTTTGCAAACATTCTTTCTAATGTGTGCAGCATATGGTTTTGCATTGTCTTGTTGATTTTATCTTGACCCTAGATCCCTCTGTTGTTCTAAAATCTCAGTGTACTTAACTACATTAATGCTGCCATCACAGAAGTGTAAAACTTAAAGCACAGCCCCATTCCATTATAGACCCTGCATGGTTCTTTAGTCTTTGGTCCGGAGCACACAGTGTCCATTACTTCCAAAAAGACCTGGATTCATGTGATCACAGTACATATTTCCACTGTGAGATGGTCCATCCTAGAGGACCAAACCCCTAAGTTTTGTTTCCACTTCTTGACATGGCTAACGTAAAGTTTCTTTTTGCACAGTAATGTTTTAAGTAGCATTCGCAGATGTAAATTTTTGCCAAAGTAATTTTTTTCCCAAGTGATTCTATCAGATAAAATAATGGTTCTTGATACAGTGCTATCTGAGAGATCAGAGCTCACTGGTCTTTAGTTTAGACTTGGGCCCTTGGCCTTTATACACTGAAATTCCTCCCAAATCCTTGAATTATTTAATAATGTTTTTCACTGCAGTGGCAAATCTCTTAGAATCATTCTTTGAGATTCATTGTCTTTAATTTTACCTCATTACTAGTCCTAAATTGCCCCGTCCCACCATTTTTTGGAATGTGTTGCAGGCTTGAAGTTATTTTCCAAACTGTCCCAACTTTTCTGATTTGGGATTATGACACATACCCACATACCCAGAGCCTCAGAAGTGAAGAGTATCAGGTATGATAGAACGGTATCGAGTGTGTAGGTGCTATGATGTCATGCCACTCTCTCTCGGACTGACTGACAACTTCCTGTTTTGTCCTCCCTTCCAGCCTCCGATAGTTCCCCCTGTTCACCTCTCCTTCTAATGGCTTGTTCTCGTGTTTCTCCTTCGGGACCTACCTTCTTCTCTTCCTATCTGTCCCTTGTTCCATACTTTTCTCAAACTTTCCCGTTCGTCACTTGAATCACTTAACAACATGCCTATTCTCTCTTGCCTTTCTTCTCTCTTGCTCTTTTTCTCCCTCACTCCTATCATAATGACTCTATCCTCCCCTTCCCACGCTTCCCTCTCTTTCTTTCCCCAGGTTTCAGTCACAGTGGATCCAGCCAAGCTGAAGGCGTCAGCATCTGAGAAGAAGAAGGAGGAGTCGCGCAGAGAAAAGAAATAGGGATTGGGGAGCAGAGAGCTAGAACCCCAGGCCCTGGAGCCTGGGGAAGGCAGGAAGGACAGGGTCCTTATGACCATCGAGCTTGAGCTCATTAAACAAGAGCAGATGGGAGAAGGAGGAAGAGCAGAGAAGCCTAAACGTGGCCCTGCTGCTCTTCTCTCTTCACTCTTCGAGCTCTCTCGTCAAATCACCCTCCGCTAAGCAGGCGAGGGATGTAAGGAAGGGGTGGAGGAGGAAGGGTTTAAAGAGGAGGAGTTCCCATTTATTAGTTATGCCCAGTTTGAATTCCAGATCTGTGGCCTATTGTCAAAGAGCAGTTTAAAACCCACAGGAGCCACTGAAGGCAACATTTGCCACTGAATTTAAATGCGCTAACTGAACCCATTTGGCATAAAAAATTAAAGAGCTGTAAACCTTAAAGGCTGTACAATGCATTATTTAGGGCAAAAAGCTAAATGCTGGCACAACTCTCTTCCTGTGACTCACACAGACATACACACTTGGTGAGACGAGAGTGACTGGGGTGGCAGAACATTGACACAACATTCTGCCAGCTCTCCCTCTCCCACTTGCTCTCTCTCTCTGGACAATACATAGGGAAATTGCTCTCTTCCATCACAGCGCACACACACACACACACACACACACACACACACACACACACACACAGAGAGACACACACAACACATTTTGTATATAGTTTCTCACTTCTGTTGATCTTTCAGTGGAATCATTACCTTTATTCTGTCTTCTGTCCTTATGACTCTCTTGGAAGTTCTGCATTAACTGTGCCTTTTCTTTCTCTCCTTCTTTCTCTTGTTCTCTCAAATTTTCTCTGTTTACTTCCTCTTACACCCTTCCCATTTCTGTCCGGGTTCTGTCCATCATACCTCATTACTGACATGCCATAATCACTTGCTCCACTGTAGGCTAGCCCTTCGAAATAACCATGCCCATCTTCTTCACGTTCATTCATTAAGGGCTAAAGAGAAAAATGTACACTCACACATAGTGTCCACGATGAAAACTCAATTCTGCTGTTATGTCGTTTGAATTGGAGAAAATATGTCAAAATAGGATTAATTATTCAAAAGCATATTATGTTTCCTTGTACACACTACAACCCCTAGAGCCGTGTTCTTCACTTCAGCCCTCAGGCAAATAGAGTAATTTGTTTGTCCTTGTGTTGACTCATCTCGGAGTGTCAGAAGCAGTTCTCTTGAATACACAGTAATGTGTTTAATGCGTTATGAAAAGTTTTTGCCATTGATTTCTAAATGAACACTTGTAAAATTAACACTAAGGTCTCAGGGTGAGCACCGTCTCGGCGCATATTCAGTGTCACGTGCAGTCGAGGATAATTATGTCCCTGATAATGCTGAAAATGCCCTGCAGCCCAATCCATAATAAGGCCCTACCACTAGGTAGCACAAACTCAGTGCTGGACTAGAAGTCAGCTAGCAATGTAGGTTAGAAAAACAGGTATCATTAGAATGCTACTAGTGAATTTTCTAGGCTCACCTGCTTTTCCAGCCTTGACCAGATGTTTAGTGAAGAGCACTCCTCTAGGCAAACATCCATACACGCTGCTCATGAAAATTAATTAATTAACCATTTTTTGTGAGCAGTATACAAGCTACATCCACGTTTAAATACATGTGTACTACTAAAAAAACCAACATCTCTCACTCTCACGCTGTGAGGTGCTGGTATTTTTGGCTCAGGTGGTGTAGAAATCAGCATACAGCTGTTGCACCCTTGACTTATTCATAAGTGTGTGCTTGCATGTTTGTGTTGCTCTGCCTGCAGTGACTGAAACCCTCAGAATGACGTTGATACTGCTTGCAAAGCTCGTGAACATGTTCACACCCGTATGCATGCACGTGGTCTACGCAGGGTCACACGGGGAAGGTCACATTTTAGCTTTGTTTTTAACATGCCTCTCTTTTTCATTTCCCGATGTCATGCCCCTTTGTTGTCTTTATCCTGGGGTGAGTTTTCCCTTCCTCTCCACACACTGAGACACTCCTCACACCATCTCAAGCTATCACGTTTTATCCATCGCTCCTCCTTCCATGAAAAATACCTCCATTTCTCCACTCCTTCATTCATCCTTTGCTCCTGCTGGTTCGCACGATCTCCTGCCCGCAACGAGGAAGCTCAGTTGGCTTCACGACAACGACGACGAAGCCGAACTGCTAATATAGAAACCTAGCTCTCTGCTGACTTCGAAAGACTGATAGCTCGTCACGTCTTTGTGTACGTATACGTAGTATAATAACCCCTTGAAATGTTAGGAGAACAAAAACACAGAAGCAGCAGTGGAAACATGTATTATGTCTTGCTAATGCTAGTGGACCGGAATTTGTGTGGGAAGCAGAAATGTAATTGTATTTAATCTTGTATTGATATTTCGTGTATGCATTATGATTTGACTGACATGGTAGGATTCATATGGTTTTTTCTTTATCGGGGGTTAGCATGCTAGGCTAGAGGAATACTCCTGCTGGGAGCAGAAGGACCGGTAAAGAACAAGCAGGGCAGGAATAGAGCAACTTTGTTTGCGAGCGCCTTAAGAGGTCTGAGACGTGGGTGGAATTCATATCGGAGTGAAATATCAAGCCAAAGTCCATTAAACACCACAATCCCGCAAGATATGATTCTTCCTCCAAGTTTTAGTCCTTTAACCAGGTTTTTGGACTGAAGCTTAGGACATGTCTAGGAACGGTTTGGAAAGTCAGATGCTTTTTCTGCATCTCTGAATACATACCGAACAGCCACATGCTTCCCTTCATTAAACCTGCATTAAAATATGGAACGTTTTCCATGTTGTATGTATCATTGTACTTGTATATGTATTGGTATGGATTTTCTGATAACTCTCCTTTTCCTCAAATGACATTTACAGCAGCTAATTTGTTTATTTTTATTTTGATGTTAACCTAACTAGGCTATTAGGATTTTTTTTGTTATTGTAAAATGTATTGTAAAAAAAGAAAATAACGCTTGAATTAAATCCTAGTCATTTAAGAAGCACATCAATAAAATCAGAAGTACTTTCCCCCCATCTGGTGTTTGTGTGTGTGACTGGGGGTGTGATAAATGAGCAAGTGTGCTGTGCAAATGGCTGAAATCTGTTGGTGTCTTCGCAGGGAAGCAAAATATATGACATTAGGCAACTTTATAATATATTTAAGATTATGGGTAGTTTATAGAAAGGAAAAGGAAAATATCTGTTTATTACAATACATCAATTGAAAATAAACTGCTTAGATGATATAAGAAATACAAAGAAATACAGTATTCCTTAATTAGAAAATTACACCCTTATGTGCTATTGTCAATAGCAGGCTGGCGAGCAAAGAAATTAACAAATCGTTAGTTCACACTTGGCACTATATTGCCAAATGTTTGTGGACATCCCTTCTAATTAGTGAGCTCTGGACTGTACAGATACTCCTGTGACTCTCAGTAAGAAACACTTTCTTCCCTACTCTCCTTAAACAAAGTCCATTTGGATTTGCCTATTTTGATTGATAACTTGGCTGATTTGTACAGAATCTTGACCTCAACTATAGACACCTGAAATGCCAAAAATGAGCCAGGGCTTGTTGTTTAAAATCAGAAGCCGACCTCACAGTCCTGTTCTAAAATCTAGTGGAAAGCCCTCTTCAGAGAACATATAATGATTACATCTAGTAATTTAGCAGGCACCATTATTCAGTTATTATTCTTACAACTTATCACATTTTCTGCTGGTCCCAGATGTCATTTCTGGGTGTCCAATACAAAACAATAGTGGCACTCTACATAGTGCACAGCCCCAAATTACAGTCATGTGAGCAGGCTAACAAGCTGACTAGTTGATGAATTTAGTCATAGGTTGAAGTAAATGGGATTTCAGTATTTGAGTCTAGACTTGCATAATTATTTTGTTTGTAATATTGCAAAAAATGTATGTTCTGGTATATTTATGCCAAAAAGTAGTATATTACAACTATAAGACTGCCAGCTAGCAGCTATTTCTGCTATTTACTCATGTTGGTGTCTGTTTTAAATGGCTAAAGGTGACTTAAATGCTGTAATGACTAATTTAACTGAAAAAAATCTTTGTTTACCTGCCTTGTTATGCAGAAAATATAATTGTTGTGCTTAGCATATCTCTCAGTTTGATTGCACAGACCTATGCTACTTTAAACAGTGTGTTTACATCACCTCTAAGTGCTTCATATCTCCAAGGAATGCATGATACAGAGTGATGCAGAATGCAATCCTTAAAACCATTTTCATCTAAAGAAGGTAAACATGGCCATAAGAATAATCTGCTTATAAACTTGTTGCATTGGAAGGATGTTTTTGTTCTTTCCTTTAAAACGAGCACTTTGGGGAACTTTGCACCTTTCCAGTGCTATCTGTGCTAGTTAAAGGGTGATATGATTTACATTATCTTTACTCCTTCTGTGATTGGATTACTGCTGTTTCTTCTTGATCTGCATCATGATCACTGAAACTTAAATAGCTTTGCCTATCAAATATGTGATTGTATTACTGTTTATTAATCTCATTGGTTATCAGTTAAATCATTTAATGAATGGTATTTGACAGATTGTAAAAACATATAGGCCTACTCCAAATACACTTGATTACCAAAATGCATAAAACGTTGATGCTTATTATAAACTCACTTTGAAGTTTTAATGTTGGTTGTTGGGGCAGCCAATAAACTTTAATGTAACACGTAATTATAAAGTTAATTCATGAACTGAACAGGATAAAGGTATTTCCAAATTAAGGATTAAGGATTTTTTCAGATAAGGATTTACTTTTACAGAGGGAAGAATTTGTTGCCATACTTTATGTATTTGTGCCTTGCAATGGATTGGTGTCATATCCTGCAACCACCAGCAGCCTGTGATCTCCAGAATAAATCCAGAGTCTCCCACAGCCCTGACCAGGGAAACGCAGGATCCTCCATTAACCTCACTTATCCTGGTCACAGGGGTGTTTGAAGCCTAAATACGTTTCACTGTGGGCTGGCAGAGGTAAGCCCTAGACAGAACACCAATCCAATGTAATATTGCATTAATCCATGTTCGCATTACTAGACCTTCACCTTCACCTTCATGTTCACCTTCACGACCTTATCTTGAACATCTCCCTGTGTTTATGTCCTTACTCCATGCAAAAGACTAGTGTCCCATCCAGGGGTTGCTCCACCTTGTGTCACAGACTCGCCGTGACCCTGATTTAGATTGAGCAAGTATGGAACGTGAGTGTGGAAGAGTGATTTAGTTCCTATGCCTGAATAGCACACAACTAATAAACAAAAATCTGGAATTAATTTCATGTATGATGCTTGTGTTTATAATAAAAACATCTTTATGTTTGAATCTAATGTAGTTTTGGTTTATTTAAACTATTTGGGGAAACTTCCAAATCAATCAGATAATATTAATTTGTACATATATTGTCTATGCCAGCCAGCTGGAATGGGTTATTTGAGTCTTGGTTCTCCCATGGTCTCTTCCTTATAACACTTTGAAATTTCTTCTTTTCCACTGTCACCCAAGGCTTGCTCAATTAGGGATTGGCTTTAGATAATTGAAGATAGAAACAACGCTGTGTTGTAAAAAGTGCTATATGACTATTGTTTTTTTAATGATCATTCTTATGAGAAATATTTAATGATTAAGCACATCATTTAATATCTTACTTCCTGTGTGTGTATTTATAATACACTGCATTATTGCGACAATGTTTAGTCTGTGCTGATTTCACATTATAAGTTTCGGGTTATCTTGTGGTAAAAGGGCAAGTGTTGTGTGTGTTAAAGGGGTTGGGGGGGTTACTAAGTGGAAGTAGGAGGTGGCCATCCTAAAAAAGGTCACCACTGTCTAACATACATCTGTTAGGATCTGTCCTTCATGTACTGAGAGCATGGGGAAAGGGGTGAGTTTTCTCCCGTCTATATTGTTTCTGTCTAAATATCACTGTGTCATTCAGTAATCTTGTCATGTTAGCTAAACTACACCAATAACTTGTCTTGGAATTGCTTTTTAAACAGATTCCACTAATATTAATGTATATCTGTCACTATTACTGTCGCATGACATATGAGATTACTGAGTATTATCCAGTATGGCTATCAAAGGGGATAATGCTGAGCTACTGTCAAAGCAGGAATATGTATTATGACTGAATATTTAGAATATATGTTTGAACTGTGTGTTCTGTCAGTATGAAAGCAGTTTTCCAAATCTGTAATATAAATGGTTGGATTTACTCTCTTTATTCTTATCTTTTGTCACCACGTGTTCTCTCTGTGCATGCTCTCCCTACGTGTCTCTCTCTTACACTCTTTTTCTCTCTCTCACACGGAAGAGTGGCAGGAGCAGATGATTTCCATTAGGCCCTTCCTCAGTATAGTGCCACAGAACAACTCCATTTGATTTTCTCTATCACACACTGTTCCCATTATGGTGTTCAATCCTTCTTTTTTCTGTAACAGACTTTGTTTCTTATATCCAAATGTTAGGGATGTAATAATGCCATTATTTTAGTGTTTTTCGGAAAACAAGACTGTAGATTAAAAAAAGTCTATTTTTGGTCACCATTTACAGCTATGTTTTAATCCTACTGTCTAAACATAGAGTGCTCTGAATGGGTCTGTCTACCACAGGACCAGGTTGAAGCACCAGGGGATGATTTCCCAACAGACAAGACCAAATGAGTCTGTAGAGCATATAGAGAAAGCACAGATGGGACTTGAGCTCATCTTGCTGCTGTGGTGGACTAGTGTATTAGACTGCCACCTGAGAACAGTCACAATAGCATACGTTTATAAATACAGGCCTGAAACTATTGAAATGCTGGTATTTCCATGCTATATTTTAGTGGGAATGTGTTTTCATGTCTTTGACCATGAGTCTTCTTTGACCACAATTGCTTGGATTGTAAGACTGAAACTCTATCAGTTGTCACTCTGAGTAAAAGCTTCTGCTAAATGAAATGTAACCTTATGACAGTTTATGCCTTTACACGTAATAAATACATGTAGAATCAGCAGTTTATGCTGTGGATGCTTAGCAGTGTATTTTAAATACTAATATATTTAAACATTTTAGAAAGGTTATAGCAAGAAAAAATATTTAAAATCCAGGTAAATGTGACTTAATATTTAAAGTTATGTGATTATTATTTGCATTTAATTTGATTAATTACTGTTGGTGGCATGGACGTCGTTAGACCAGTTTTAGGGTAAAAAATGAATAAAAAATTACAGCAAAAGAATGGTCTCTCTAAAATGTTAACCAACCCCCAAATGAACATGCACTATTAGTTTAAATTGCCAATTTTAGTTTTAGATAGATAGATATACAAAACTCTTATTTTGTAATGGCAGCTGCTCCCATTAGAGGATTTGTACAGTTTAACTAAACGTTCTAATAAGTTTAACTGGTGTTTGATTAAAAACAAATACCGGTAAATACTTAATCGCAAAGGCAGGGATTGTAAAAAAGAAGTTAAGTATATCAAGAAATATATTTCTCATAATGAAAGGTACTTGATGTATTAAGCTGATTTAAGAAAAGCTTTAGGCTCCTAAAACATTTAAACATTTAGCCACATTTGGTTAATTTCTTTTAAGTTGTGGTATAACCAATAGCTCTTTGTCCCCTGGACCCTGAGGGATGTAGTGGACTTTGATGTGATCATATTTCTTTGTGTATAATAAATAAAAACTAAACTGAGAAATACATTTTCTGCTTTTAAATGTGACACTGTCTTTAAAAATCAGTCATCCAGGTTATTAAACATGAATGCAGCTACAGAGCAGATAAACCTTTGATTGTCCCAGTCTATGATTTCAGTATTTGAATGTATTTGGGATGTGTTACTGGAAGCCTAACCCTAGCCTAAAAAATTAGCTTAAACCACAGCATTGCCTTTACACTCGATGACACGTGTAAGACTGACACGCCTTGAAACTGCAGGTTTCAGAAGAATGGTAGAATTTCAGTACTCAAGTCCTGAACAAATGGTGTTGGTCTCAGATTCATTTGAACTCGGCCTTGTTTTGGTCTTGGGGTACGGTGGACTCTGTAATTGTTGTTAAAACGATCCGAGTGTTAATTATAACCTGAAACTTTTTCTATCTTTATTTAAAATCAACAGTCCATTTAAATTGAATAAATCAAACCTTTCTCTGAATGCCTGAATAAAATTTGCACCCAGACTGGCTAACAGAAAAAAAAAACAAATTACTTCTCATTCAGTATCCAATCAATAAACATGGTTTAGTTAGAATCGTCTAATGTTAAAACTTCAAGTGTGCATCTTCACCCACTTGCTTTACATTACCATGTCTGCAAAAGCTGGGATTATTCATTCATAATAAAAAAGGATAGAATGAAAGTTGTTGCAATATAAATACATTCAGGTGACTTTATGTGAGGGCTTCTGATTTAGTTTTACAGAATCTTAAAACTATAATATAATAACAATGAATAATAAATGTAGGCTATATACAATTTCATGTTATATTTTACAAATCTAATATGAAATATAATATCATTTATGAATATGTATAATTATATTATATTATATAATGTATAATAAATGTAAAGATAATTACAAACCCAATTTCTCCTTTTTTAAAATATATGATAAAAAAAATCTTAATCTGGTCTTTGTTTGGTCTTGGACATTCTCGGTCTTGGTCTTTTCACAGCCTCTACTATTAAAATCTTGACTTGGATTTGATCTTGGTCTTGACCTGGCTTTCATCAACGGTTTAAGCTGTTGTTGGGTGATGTTTGATTGTTATTTGGGCTATCAAACAGGTTTTGTCAGTATGGTTGCTAACCATGTTAATCCCTTGTTCCGTATTTCATATTTTACCAGTGTTAAACATAAATACAGCGACAGAGAACATAATGCACTGTAAATGTACCTGTAATGTGTTCTCTTAAATACTCACAGGAATTTGTGCTCTTTTCAGCACTGTACAGCAATACATAGTAATGACTAGACTGCAAGCAATTTGTAGGTTAAAGTATTCCCATGGGTATTTTATGACAATTTCCAATTAACATGAGAAAGTATCACCACCATTAGGTGTTTGTGCTAGAAATCGAAAAACTTCCATAGAGCACAACAGCTGCCCAAAACACATCTACAGTCACATTTAGCTGCATAAATTAACCAAAATGAGGCATAAAAAGGAAATAAAGTAGAAATAAAGTAGGATTCAATAAGAAAACTGTACTAGAAGCCAACAGGGGAAAAATCCAATGGACCACTGCAATAGCAATTGTTTTTATAGCTGGGGTACATGGAAAGATGCTGCTAATGCCTTCGAATGTCATTTCCATTCCTCTGTGTGTCTGAAAGTCACAAGATGATGAGTCATCTCAAATTGTATTTCATCCAGCGCTTTTATCCTTTATATGTAGAACTTCAATTAGTGTAGATGCCTAACCTTGATGATTATCATGGGTAGTTTGGTTGTTATTTGAATTAGGCTTTTGTATTCATAGCTTGAGTAAAAGATATATACAGGGGTTGGACAATGAAACTGAAACACCTGTCATTTTAGTGTGGGAGGTTTGTGATGTATCAAGAACCACGGTATCCAGGGTAATGTCAGCATACCACCAAGAACAACGAACCACATCCAACAGGATTAACTGTGGACACAAGAGGAAGCTGTCTGAAAGGGATGTTTGGGTGCTAACCCGGATTGTATCCTAAAAACATAAAACCACAGCTGCCCAAATGATGGCAGAATTAAATGTGCACCTCAGCTCTCCTGTTTCCACCAGAACTGTCTGTCGGGATCCACAGGGTCAATATACACGGCCGGGCTGCTATAGCCAAACATATATATATATATATGGGTTACAAAGATCAAAGATCAAGCTGATAGAAAGACACTTGTTACAACCGAGGTATGCAGAAGAGCATCTTTGAAGGCACATTATGTTGAACCTTGCAGCTTATGGACTGCAGGAGCAGAAGCCCACACTAGATGTCACATCTGCCAGCTAAGAACAAGAAACAGTTCACATATGTTAACCAAAATTAAAAAATAGAAGATTGGAAAAATGTTAAAATGACTGGTCTGATGAGCCTTGCTTTTTGCTTCAGATGGTAGGATCAGAATGTGGTGTAAACAACACAAAAGCTGGCCATCCTGAAAGAAAGTTCCATCCTGACCGATGTCAATGTTTCAGGCTGCTGGTGGTCGCAATTTAGTTTTTTAATATCAGCTGGTTAAATCCCACAGCCTTGTATTGTTGCTGACCATATCAATGCCTTTGTGACCACAGTGTACCAATCTTCTACTTGCCATGTCACAAGCTCAATTAGTCTTATTTTTTATTAAGACAATAAGTTCACTGTATTGAAACAACCTCCACAGTCAACGAATCTCGATCCAGTAGAGCACCTTTGGGATGAGGTGAAATGGGAGATCATCACGGCTGTACAGCTGACAAATCTGCAGCAACTGCACAATGCTATAATGTCAACATGAACCAACATCTCTGAGGAACATACTAGCATATTTTGTAATATTTTGTAAATTAACACTTAAGGACATTCTACAGGCAAAACTTCAGAGTTTAACCAGGTACTATCAAGGTGTATGGAGTGTAATTAAGTGACTTTTGCCTGTTAGTGTATATAATTTTAAAGATCAACCAGTTATACTGATCACTGAATTTTAACAGGCATTAACAAATTCTCAACCACTCACACTTTGCAATCATGCACATATGTGCATCCATAATTCGAACAGCTGTATGCATATTTACCAGAAGTCCAGAGCATACAGGACTCTGATTCCAGAATCCATGCCTCTCATTAATGTCTTCTTATCGATTCCATTGTATTCTGTTTTTTCCTAAGACATGGTGTGTGTGTGTGTCTGTGTGTCTGTGTACAAATATATTTAGTGGGGGTAAAGATTCAAATTCCACTTCTGAGGATGTTGATTTTAGATTATACCTATTATACTAATAATGCAGTAATGTTTTACAGCATTTTAATTTTTTAACAGGAATGTGCTGATTTAAAGTGAACTGGTAATATATTTATTTATAAAATGCATCTAATATTAATTTAAAAAATTTTAATTAACCATATGAAGGCAGAACACAAAACAGACACATCTTTAAGCATACCATAATTGCACCATTGACACTGTGAAAAATAAGATTCTTTATCTTCTGATACTATATTTTAATACTATCATAAGTTTTATATTGAATACAGAAAAGATGGGGTCATCTCCATTACTAATTGTAATGCCTACACATAGGAAGAGAAAGACTCCTGATAAAGACTGAGGAATATTTTCGCAATTCCAGGAAGGCCAGTGAGAGTGAATGGATTTTGTGTTCTTGTGATATTACTCATCATGGGAAACAGGAAAGGAAGTGGTCTTCAGCAAGGGAGGGTTTCACTTCCTGGCTTGTCAGGGGTGTGCTCAGAGCAAATCCGCACTCTGAGGAATATGGTTGTGCTCTGAACATTTCTCTGTGTCTAAAATCTTCATGCCTGGATGCTGATATTCCTTATCGGAGCTTCACAACATGTTACATGATAAATTTGTTCCTGTATTAGGCAGGATGTGTTTGTGTTTCAGTGGATTTCTTAGCAAGATTTAAAATCCTGACGTGATACTTTACATTTGAGATGTTTCACCTTAAGGTAAGGTGCATGCCTGTGTATGTGATGTTTACCTAAAAAACTCTTTAGCTGGCTGAAAATGGGCTTGGTACCCAGGGTGTGTTGTATGTTGTTATAAGTTATTTTTTTTACAAAACAGTTCTGACATTATCAAAATAAAAGCATAATGTTGCAGACTTCAACAATGCAATTGCATCAATTTAGACTTTACTTAATCATTTAGTTTACCACTACTTTTTTATGATGTTTGCTTCCGGATTTGTTCCTGACTGACACACTGACACACTTTTGGGATGGCAGTACTACTAAGATTAAGCTACTTAAGTTGCGTACCATTACTGTTTATTGGTGAACTACAATTTGCAGAGCCTTGTATCTAACATTTTGTTTTCCTCATCAGATTGTTTTATTATCCTTTTATTTACATGGATTGACTTAAAATTATGTTACATTAAAATGTTTTATATCTTTGAAAACTACAGTTGACTGTCATCCTGCCATGGTACGCCTACATTTGGTGGTCTTAGGAATAGTTTCTGACAGTACCCTCACAACCCTGACCAAGAATTGTGGTTAAATAAATAATAAGTAGGAAAAAATAATAATTTAAGATCAGCCACTTTAGCACAGGTTTGCTAAATATATCAGCTGTGACTGAATCGGTAAAAAACTGTTATTGTTATTTTTTTTTTACATTACAAAGTATTTTAACTGTGCTGTTTTCCTTTAAAACATGCATTAATGTGGTTTACCTACTGAGAGAGTAAGCTTGACTGTTGAATCAGTATTTAAATTAAAATCACTATATATAAAAATAAATACAATTTGAACGACATGCAACTTTGGGTTTCAATCAGTAAATTTACTGTGTAAATGAATTACATGTTTAATTTGCTAAAATGCTGTATGTAATTACAGAGAACAGAGACTACTGCTAAGCATTTTTTTTGCGTCAAAACATACTGGTGAGTGGTCTTCACAATAAATTGTAGCTGACCAATAGACTGAAGTCATGGTCCATTTAAAAAGCAAAGAAACAGACAAACAACCACCACCACCGTCACCACCGAAAAACAACAAAAACATTTCAGATTCTTAAAACAAAAACAGTTCAGATCAAAAAACTGAGTTTTATGTTGTAATAATTACATACATCCTTATTAGAGTTTGGTTACAAAGCTTTTGTTCAAGACTGGTGATTTAACCTTTTTGTTTATTTAGTTTGGGTTTGTTTTTTAAAGATTTTCTAGAAGGGATTTTTCTGGTTGTAACTATAACCTGTCTTTCTAATTCCACATCCTAATTCCTGTCATGCTTTACATGACTCCCTTGCATACACTAGCAGGGAAGATGGGAGGAGGATTTTGTGCTTGAAAGTTCACCACAGCATAAAAGCATTTGATGTAATTAAGGCCAATGGGAAATGTTTTCTGAAACAACATATTGTGTGCAATCCCCTGGTAGTTTATTAAACTCGTGCTTTTCAGTGGTGTAGCAATGTGCTAGACTTTTCACTCTCTGGTCCTCCTCACCTTTTGTCTGTTTATTTTCATTTGACCTTCTGCTGTCTCTTGCACATCTTGCAGTCCAATAACCTTCCAAATGATGGTATTGTTGAACACTTAGTATGAAAAAGTGTGTGATGAGTAATCAATCCTCATGCAACGCAGATCTAATGCAGTTTAATTTACTCTGTAAATTGCCCTGGAGGACAGTTTGATCTTATTGATATAGATTGCTGGTACACACCTGTTCTGGGGAGCATCATACTGTCTGTTCCACTCTGCTGGTTATCTTTGAAGTATTGACTCTAACTCTCTCTCTCTGTCTTTTTCTCTTTCTTTTTGTCTTTCTCTCTCTCTGTCTGTGTTCATGTCTCACTTGCTTTCGTTAGACGGAGAAGGGAAGTGCACTCCATGAAGCCTCACTGTTTGGGAAGATGGACGTAGTTCGACTCTTGCTTGACTCAGGTAGGGAGTTCCTTTTCCGTTTTCATTAACAGAAATTTTGGTGTGTGTGCATGTGTGTGTGTGCGTGTGTTTCATGAGACTTGTGCTTAATCATGTGGCTGTAGAAAAATTACATTCATACCATACAGGTGTTAAAAGTAATCCTTAGTTACTTCAGAAAGGTTTGACTGAATAGGCGCTTTAACACCAAATACTTCTACTCCTTACAATGCTCCCTTGAGAACTACATTTGTTCCATGTTTCAAATGACACTCATAATTTAAGGGTTCCTGTGACAGCCAAGCAAACTAGTTCAGTTTCTCGGCATCACAGGAATTACAGACCCAACTCGAATGGTGGCATCAATAACGGCATGGGTAATTAGAGCAAACGACTGTCACCTGGGGTGCTTGCTATTTAAACAGATGCCCTGGTGGTGCTCTTAATCACGCCGTCACACTGCATGCACCGATTTTGTTGTGCTTAGCGTTCCTTGACTTCACTTCACATAGTCAGGTGGTGACATCCTGAGAATGTCAAGCCTGACTCATTGTCCCACCTCTGGGACCCCAGCAGGGAAAGCCCTGAGCCTGAGCCTATCAACCCTCCCCCAACCAGTAATAGTGCCAGTATTGTGCAAGATGCTCAAGTGAGCGAACCCGAAACAGGTAACGGAGCACCAGGCTGCCTGTATGTGCCCTCAGCAATGAGCAGTGAGGTGCTCCGATGGGCATATTCCTCCCCGCTCACAGTTCATCCAGTGGTAACCAAGACCCTGTAGCTTAGTCCGGAAGCGCTTTTGTTGACCGGGGATGGAGGAGGTCAGGGGATACTACCTACTAACAATCTACTAACAAGTGCACCCGGGAGCACTCCCAAGTACTACTCCACCCACTCCCCCAAACCTTCTAGACTGTGGTCTCACCTGGTGGTAGACTGTGTAACAGGTCTGCACAGGTCCAAGGGATTTACGGTGGTACTGGTGGTGGTGGACCGGTTCCATTTTACGCCATCTCCATTCCGATGCCCAAGCTCCCATCAGCCATGGAGACGGCCCAGGGAATACTGCTACATGTCATTAGATAACATGGGACCCTCTCGGACATCATTTCCACCCAGGCCCCTCAGGACATCATGGAACCCAAGTACTAGACCAGGGCTAAGGTTATCCTTGGACCACCCAAATGCAGTTGATGAGGTTTTTGCAGAAACAAAACCTTTGGCCACTACTGTGCACTGGAAATGTGTGATTTTTTTTTACAACTTTTGGCAATGGTAAATAATTGTTCCAGTCAACGTAGGTTGCCATGACAGTTCTAGTAAAGGAATGTACACAATTCTTAATGGAGACCCCCAGCGTCCTCCCAGCATCAGGGAGAAAAACATAATTAATAAAGGCTTAAACATGTGAAAACATGACAAAGTATTTCTAAAGGGAGTGTTCCATTTTTCATTTTTTTAAAACATATACATTTGAAAGCACTGTGGAAATTCATAAAAGTGTAAAG
Source organism: Parotocinclus maculicauda (assembly GCA_034780255.1). Classification (NCBI taxonomy): domain Eukaryota; kingdom Metazoa; phylum Chordata; class Actinopteri; order Siluriformes; family Loricariidae; genus Parotocinclus; species Parotocinclus maculicauda. Next base: position 25,231 of record JAUZSU010116612.1, read on the forward strand.
AAATGTTTGGGTAGTCCAGCAGATTATCTTTCATAGCAACCCATAGTGTGGAGTTGAGAGTCAACAGTGGGAAGTTCATTTGGGTTACTATTTTGGGATTAGGGAATTTCCGAATAAATAAGTCTCCTCATAGTTCCAGGAGAGGTATGTAGACAAGTGAACTAGGCTCAAAAGTCAGAGTGGGTGGAGCAGCTGATAACACAGTTCCTTGGTTGCATAGGGGCTGGCAAGTTAGCATAGTATACAGTAACTTAGAAAAGAAGACAAGTCTAGGTGATAAGACAATACATAGGTGTTTGTTTGTCCTCACAACACGAACGCTATTCACATTTAATGCTCAAAAACAAAAGTGGATTTTACACAACTTAAGCTTTGATTTAAACAAAAAGAAGTAAAAAAAAAAGATTGGTTTGGGTATTTATAGCATTATCCAGCTACATGACATTCTGTGTGTGTGTGTGTGTGTGTGTGTGTGTGTGTGTGTGTGAGTTGTCACCTTGTAATTTCCCTGAGCCGTCTGTGGGATAGGAAGTGTGATACTATGGGGCTTCCTGCCCTAGAAAAGTGGCTATGTAAGTTCTGAGTTGTTGCAGCATAATGTAAAATCATGGTTATAATTGCTATATGATAACTGTCACTGAGAGTAAGCTAGGGGAAAATTTACAGCTATTGTTTATTATAATCATTAACTAAAATTATATATCAATTAAGGCAGGACAGACTAAATAATATAAATCTGTTAAATTGTCTCCTTACCAAACACTGTATTAGGCACAACTTCTTGTTTCTATTGTTCTTCTGAAAGCACGATCAAACATCCCATTACAAACTATGTATTATATGAGAGCATTTTGGAAATCGGTACAGCATTTACATTCACAGCATTCAGCAGACTGATCTGAAGACTAATGCTGGCCTTCATATCACTTTTAGGTACACATTTCTTATTTACACACTCATTGTCTAGTTTATCAGTTTTACTTAAATATAGATGCACTTTTTTTTACAATTACAGATTGCAGATTGTTTCTCATACTTTGTGAGTCCTCTTTATTCTGTTCTCCGATGTTCATTCAATTCAATTCAGTGTTATTTGTATAGCGCTTTTTACAATAGACATTTTCACAAAGCAGCTTTACAATGATACATGAACAGTTGTCACAAATTGGATCATTAACTGTTTAGGTGGTGGATCATTCTCAGCACTGCGGTGACACAGATGTGGTGGTGGTGTGTTGGTGTGTGCTGAACTGGAATGATTAAAGCAGACACAACAGTGTTGTTCGAGATTTTAAACACTGTGTTTGCTACATTTACCATATTTCTCCACTAAAGCTGATCTGTTGTTGCAGTTTTGTGTTAGCCAGTTAATCCTTCATCAGTGCTCAGAGGACACTACCTAGAGGTTGCTGGTGACTGGGCATTTTTGGACTATTTCTGGACTATTTCAGTCCAACAGTAACAGTGATCCACTCATACCAGTTCAACACACACTAACACACCACCACATACCACCAGCAGTGTCACTGGCGTACCAACAATGATCCACCACCAAAATAATACATCTTTGGTGGTTCTGTGCTGGTCCTGATCAATAGAGAACAGGGTAAAGGGGACTAACAAAGTATGTAGGTAAACAGAATGGAAGTGCATTTACATGCACACATTATATATGGTAAGTGAACCGATAAATAGACAGTGATTGTAGAAACATGGAGGTGTACCTAATAATGTGTTCAGTGAGTGTAGAAAGGAGTCCAGCATTTGCTTCCAGAATAGGTTTCTGAAATGCTCTCATACACTCATGGTTATAATGAGATATTTGACCATGCTAAGGAAGAACACAATTATATCATTTAATTAATTAGGAAATTAAATACTTACTGTTAGGTTTCCTACCTTATGCTCCGGTGGGATCCGCCGATTGCTGTTACAGAGCAATCGGTGAGGCGAATTACATCTGGCGCTTAATCGACGACCTGATGGAAAAAACCTGGGGTCTCTACTATATAAGTATGAGCCCCAGCTTTGTTCGATGCCAGGTCGTCAACGAACATACGGTCCTTCACTCGCGTCATCTAAAGCTCCATAGCGAACACTTAATCCGCTCTCCTTTTAGTAGTTCGCTGCTTGACTGAGGCGCGTTGCGATCTACTACTGTAAAGTAGACAGTGACATCCCGGGGTGTATACAGCCGACGGATATGTACAAGGGGAAACCTCAGAGATATCGTATCTCCCGTAGAGACAGATCCAGGGTTTTTTGTCCCCGTCCACATTCGGTTCCTACCGAGTTCACTCCGGCTGGCTGTGCGACTCCTTTGAGACGCGCCCCAACCCGCCTTCCTCGTGCGTTACTGCACGCTCGAGCTCACACTTGCCCTCTGGCGTTCCGGAGCTCCTCCTCGCCACTTGATTTGGAAAGCGGCCCAAATCGGCGTCTTCTCGTGCTTACTGCACGTCTGCCCTCTGCCGTTTTGGTGCACATTGCAGTCGATTTGTGCGCGCGCCAGCTGTGGGTGCTATTCCCGCTTGGAACGCATCACAGCTGACTTTTCCCCCTTTTTTTTGTAGTTGACAGAGCCTTTTGCTCTGCCTTTTTAGTTATTTTCCCATTCTTATTATACGTTGTGGGCTTCCTTCATTCCCGCATCCTTGGATCCTTAACACATATCGTAACACTTACTGTGTAGAATCTGGTGGCTGGGCACAACCTAGACAATGTTTACTTATATTTCAATAAAAAATACACTGCTTACAAAATAGGAATAATTAATTATGCAATTTTTGTGAGCAGTGTACTTGTATGCTAAATATGAGAACATTATCAGAAAATTGTGTTTGCAACATCGAATTTCACTATAGTTCAGAACAGTTCTCAACCAAGCAAAGCCATCATTAGACATAATAACTTCAACAACAATACAATAATTTCCATATGATTTGCATCTGCAATGCACGTAAAAGCAGACCGCAGGCATTGTAAGATTAAGGCAAACTTTGTCACCTTCCAAACAAATCTAGATTTTTATATAAGAGATATGGTTTACTTTTCAGATTATGTTGCTTTTTAAACTGCTCCAGGGTCCAGATTTTGTGCATCTTTGTTAAATGTATTTTGATACAAAAGGTTTCTGAATGGCAGCTATCCTATGCATTCCTAACTCGTTCTTCCCTTCTTTTTCAGGGATTGATGCAAATATTCGAGATAGCCAGGGAAAGACTGCACTAGATATTCTGAAAGAACACCCAGCCCAGAAATCACAACAAATTACTGCTCTCATACAAGGTAATTCATATCATGTTCACACACACACACACACACACACACACACACACACACACTATGTTTTGTCTGTCGAATACGACATATTGATGAGCATGTTTGGCTAATTAATAACACCTACCGTTTGTAGGATGTTTGCTTAAGATAGAGAACAATGGCTGTGTTTTTATTATGAATCAGAATCCTCTCAGGTGTTCTTTAAGCAGGTTGAATATGCTATTCATGCATTTGCTGTTGTATTTGAATACTTGGTGGTTTCACACTGGAGCCCTTTTTTCTATAAAAGTCTTTTGGGCACGTTTTACCTGTGGGCTTTTTTTCTTAGGAGCCAATCTGTGGTTTAACAGAACATGATGGTGTGAGGTTTACTTCAAGTGAACTGTTGTGGAGTGAACTACTCCCAGTCCACGTTGAATAAATGACTGAATTTGCATGTTGTACATAGTTTTAAGTTTCACATGTAGAGGAGTCTGTCAAACAAATAAAACTAATAAAGACACAGAATTATTTTTAGATTTGACTGAAAGATTTGACCTGATCTTGGTCCTCCCAAATGTTCTTCCCTATAATGTTTAGGGAGTTTTTCCTTGCTGAAGTTTGGGTCTAGATATTTGTATAGCTGCTTTGAGACAATGCTCTGTTCCAAAAAAGTGCTATAAAAATAACATTTAATTTGATTTCAGGTAACTTGACATAATTAAGCTAAGTTAAAAACAAAAAGCACTAGTTAAAAATACCCCAATTGCATAAATATTTATAAGAACATTATTATTAAAAGGAACATTATTAAGTAAAAATGGTGTTAATATTATTTTCGGTTGTTTAAAGATTCCCTGCACAGCAGTGCCGAATCAGATGGAAGAATTAAAAAGAGTTTATTTGAAAACAAACCTATGCTGTGTATGGAAGGAGAGAGTTGTGTTCCTTGTTAATTATAAGGTTTGAGTTGGAACATGAACACGCACTCACGATGGGTTGGTAACTCTTCTAAGGCTGCAAAATAACAAGACATTGCATTGAAGAGGCACTTTACACATGAATATTGTGTTTAGTGTGGGGTGTAGTGATGTGTCGAGATGTGCAGTGTTGGCTCAGAGGTACGTCATACTCAGAGGCATAGTGCAACTAATCAGAAGTTTGTGAGTTTAAATCCAGGACTTCACCATGCCTAAAGTTCTAAAGTCCATGCCTAAATTCATTACCTAAAGGTAATGCTTGATTAGATAAAGTTTTGTTGTCCTCTCTCACTCTTCCCTAATGTTTGTATCTACATTTTATGTTTACATTTTAAGTCTTACAAGTTACAATCCAAGCAATTGTGGGTTGTTGGCAGACTTTAAACTTGAAACCTGGATCTTCATGTCATATAGCCTGGTGTGTGCACCACCACAGTCCCAAATACTTAGAATGCAACATCCAGATGCATTAAGCACAGCAATACATGTTCCAATTAGAGTGAGAAGCAGCTTCCTGTTTGTTTTGTTCGAGTCTAATCTTTCATCAGTGCTCACAGGACGCCAACTAGAGGTTGCTGGTGGCTGGACATTTTTGGTTAGTTATGCCATTTCAGGCCAGCAGTGACATGATCCACTCATACCAGCTCAACACACACTAACACATCACCACATAATCTTAGCAGTGCCAAGATTGATCCACCACCAAAATAATACATGATCTTTGTTGCGAGGCTTACCTTTAACGCCCCCGCACTTATTGTCCTCTTCCACCAGGGCCTCAATGAGGTCCTTAAAGACGAGCTCGCTTTTCGGTACCCCCCTGCCTCCCTCTCCGCTTTTTACCAGCTTGCGGCGTCTCTCGACAACCGGGTTCGTTAGCTGGCTGACACATGCGGGTCTCTGCCTCCCTTGTGAGCCTTCTTGGTCCCGTCCCTGAGCGGTCCCCATCACCCGAGCCCATGCAGCTAGGCGGCATGGGTCCCGCCAGGGCCTCCAAGAAGGGCACCTTGCTTAAACTAAGGGCGTGTCACTGGAACAGGGCCGCGGTGACACGCATCCAATCATGTGGCTGATTACGCCCTCCTTTTAAACCCCTCCTTTCACCTACCCTGGTGTGGAAGACAGGGTCCGCCATCGTACGGGCCGGTGTGGATTTGGGGTCGGATGCTAACTTCTGCGACCGAGGGCTGGCCCAATGCCTCAGGTTACCCCTGGAGCACCTTTCAACCCCCATGTCAGTATGCGGGGTCCACGGGCGGCAGCTCCTAGGGGGCCCTATTACCCACCAGACCCGTCCCCTGATGCTCCGAGTGGGACGGAATCAGGAACGGCTCACATTCCATGTACCTTGTCCCCGCACATGCATGTCGTTCTGGGTCACCCTTGTCTGCAAACCCACAACTTGTCCATCGATTGGGCCTCCGGATCCAATGTTGGATGATCTCCCGCGTGCCACTCGGCATGCCTACGTGCAGGGGCCTCCCTCCGTGACCCCTGTCCCGCTTGGCGAAAGACGGCGCCACCGGGTTACCCCATTCCAAGGGCTCCGCTACCTCCCCCCGGGCCCACAGAGTTTCCAGTGTGCCCCAGCTTATTCGGTCCGTCATCTGCTATTTAGCAGACAAATAATGGGAAGCAGTCAAGTCCCGTATAGATTATAAAATCCTTCTTCTCACTTTCAAGGCCATTCACAATCTTGCTCCAAACTATCTC
>JAUZSU010116613.1:0-19273 GCA_034780255.1 Parotocinclus maculicauda
AGCGCCAGAGGGCGAGCGTGAGCTCGAACGCGCATGGAGCGCGAGGGAGAAGGAGAAAAGGCGGAAGAGGCTGCAGCAGCAGAAATGCGCACATACAAGCCCCTAAACACCATTATAGCGCGAGTGTACATTACACTTATAATAGGCATAATACGCCAACGCGCAAAAACAAATAAAACACGCGGGACGCGTCAAATGCGAACAAATCGCGAGCAGCGCCAAAGCGCCAGGGGGCGAGCGCGAACCCGAAAACAAAAGAAGTCAGATCGGGCGTGTCCTATTTAGAGCAAACGCCCGCCTGAATGGAGACTAGATAGGCTGCGAGGACTGAACGCGTGTGACCACAAATCGAGCGAGGAGCGCGAGTACCGAACGGGAAAAACCCTCAAAAGTGCCCCTGAATAATTAAATACCTCCGGGGGTTTCCCGCCCGTACCAATCCTCCAGCTCTAAATGCTCTCGGATCTTACCAGCTACCTCTAGTGACGCACGGAGAAGCACACGAGCGCCATTGATCAAACGCGCACACCAGACGGAGATGAAACCCCGGTAGAATCATGATGACCCTGCCCCGAACCACGCTTAACACCACGCCTTTATAGGTCATGGTTCAGCTGTTCGGGATCGGGACATGATGAGATAACGGATATAACGGCCGTCCCACTGATGGCTCTGTAATGGCGACCGGGCGAGGACAGCCGAACGATCCGAGCGAAGGTAGGAACCCTAACAAGTAGGCCTGATGCTCAGGTGGCATAGCAGCAGTTCTCAATCACAGAGATATTCCAGCTACTATTCCAGAAAACAGAGGGCATGGGTACAAGCATATCCTGGATGGAAAACAAGTCCATGCCAAGGCCAGCAGCTGTTGCAGTGCCGGGGATGATGCTGGTGCACCACCCTTTCCTTCCCTCATTCACAGTCTGGCTAAAAAGCACCACATGGACATGTACCCACCGAAGGGCTATTAGATTACAGCTGCTCAAAAAATCAAGCACAAAGCCAATAAATTCACAGACTAAATCTAAAATACAAACTTAATGTATACTTTCATAACAAGTGTTGGTAAATTGGTAAGCGCTGTTGCTTCACAGCTCCCTGGTTAGATTCCAAGGCCAATATAATTGCTCAGTGTCTAATTGTGTTCAGTTTGTATGTTCTCCCCATGTCTCTGTGAGTGTGAAAGAGTGTACATGTGCCCTGTGATGGATTGGCACCCTGACTTGAGTTGGTTCCCATCTTGCGCCTTGTGCTGCCAGTTAGGCCTGATTTGAATTAAACGGACATAAATAGTAATGGATCTATATAGAAAATTAGACACACAAGCGAGAGAGACAGAGAGAACATGTACTAATAGACGGAATGGTAATTATAGTCTGTGCATGTGTTTCAGACTACAGATGTACTTCTCTTCTTTTGCAGTTGTACATCTGAACTGTCTGCTTCTTTTTTGTCCTCTTTACATCTAGTTTGCTCTCTTTTAATTAATAATTAAATGAATACCATAACTAATCTTCAATACAGCATTAGTTGGTTGGCTAATAAGATGGTAGTATATAAGACAATATGTGAAAATGCATCTCAATGATTCATTTCATGTTTGTGCTTGTCAGAGTCTTATCAATATGCGTCAAGCACTCGACTACCTGACTTCCAGTCTGGATAAGGGAATCTCCAGTAACTACAGTCTGAGCTTGGTGACCTACGCTCTGTCTCTCGCCAAAAGTCAATCGGCATCCAAAGCTCTTACTCAGCTGATGAACAGAGCCAGGATTCAAGGTGATTAAAATAAAAATGTATGCTATAGTCCTGTTGGTATTGGTCAAAATTCAACCTGGCTATCATTAGTCTATTAGTACTGGTGTCAGTTAGAAATAGGATAGTTTGTGGGCCAATCCTGTTTACAAATATGACACTTTTAATGGTCCACAAAATGGTCATGAATGTCCCATCATTTGTCACTGCTTGTTGGTGGGAAAAAAACTGATAAATTGACTTATATTTACTTGTTGTACGCAAACGTAAAATGAAGAAAGTATTTAAAGTATCTCATAAAAGTGAGTAGACACCTCATATTTTTGTAACTATTTTATTATTCCTTTTTGTAGGACAACATTAAATATCTGACACTTTGATGCAATATAAAGTAGTCAGTCTACAGCTTGTATAACAGTGTAAATTTGCTGTGCCCTAAAAATAACAAACACATAGCCACTACTGTCTTAACTGATGGCACAAAAGTGAGTACACCCCTAAATAAAAATTGTGCCCAATTAGGTATTTTCCCTCCCTGGTATCATGTGACTCATTAATGTTACAAGGTCTCAGATGTGAATAGGGAGCAGGTAAATTAAATGTGGTGCTATTGCTCTTACACTCTCTCATACTGGTCAGTGAAAGTTCAATATGGCACCTCATGGCAAAGAACTCTCTTGAGGATCTGTAAAAATAGAATTGTTGCTTTACATAAAGATGGAATAGGTAATAAGATTGCCAACACCCTGAAAGTGAGCTGCAGTGCAGTGGACAAGACCATCCAGCGGTTTAACAGGACAGGTTCCACTCAGAACAGGCCTCACCATGGTCCACCCGCAACGCACTGTATCACATCTGTCCTCCCAGAAGGAAGCTTCTCCTAACGATGATGCAAAAGAAAGCCTGCAAACATTTTTCTGAAGAGAAGCAGACTAAGGACATTGATTACTGGAACCACTGTCCTATGGTTTTATGATGAGCATGATTTGGGACTGCATGAGTACTGCCAGCTGTGGGGAGTTTATTGAGGGAACCATACTGAAGAAGAGCTTGATCCCCTCCCATCGGATACTGGGATTCAGGGAAGTATTCCAACATGACAACTTACTTAAAGAAACTAAGGTTTTAACCTTACTAAAAAAACTGAGGATAAAGGGCATGTGTCCAGATGTAAACCCTATTGAGCATCTGTGGGACATTCTTTTATGGAAGGTGGAGGAGCACAAGGTCTCTAATATCCACCAGCTCACGTCATGGAGGAGTGGGGGAGGGTTTCAGTGCCAACCTGTGGGGAAAAGCTCTAGTGAACTCCATGTCCAAGAGAATTAAGGCAGTGATGGAAAATAATGGTGTCCACGAAAAATATTTTGTGCAAAATTTGGTTATTTTTATTTAGGAGTGTACTCACTTTTGTTGCCAGCAGCTGTAGACTAACTACTTTCCACTTTGTTTCAAGGTGTCATATCTTCAGTGTTGTTCCATAAAAAGATATAATAAAATAATTACAAAACTTACAAAAACCAGGTCCTTATTTTTCAGAAACTATGCACCACACTGTTGCTATGTGTATAAATGAACTTCTATTCATTGTGCAGATGGTGTGCCAATGTGGAGCTCTAATACAAGTGGTGTGTCTAATTGGTGGCAGCCACGCTCATCTGAGATTGAGATAGCGTCCTATGCTCTACTCTCAATGTATGAGCAAGGCCAAGTTGAAAAAGGTGTCACCCTTATGAAGTGGCTCAGCCAACAAAGGAGCCACTTTGGAGGATATGGGTCAACTCAGGCAAGTAAACACATTCACACGCATGTTGGCAATAGTATTCAGTGTAATTAAGTGTTATTATCTGACATAGGGAATTGTTTAAATAGTGTCTGAACTTGATACTGTAAAATTATGATTATTATTATTATTCTGATTATTATTATGATGCTGATGATGATTATTATTATTATTATTATTATTTGTTGTAGGATGATCTAAATGTCAGAAAGAAAATGTCACACATTAGCCGTCAGGCGGTCATATTATTATTGGCCCTCCACTGTAATTACCAGTTAGCAGATAATGTGCACTGTACTACATTTCAAATAGTTTGTCTATTTTAAGATATTTATTTAACACACCCAATTTGTAAAATTGCACATAAACAGCTTCTCTTTCTGCACAGGACACAGTGATTGGACTGCAAGCTTTATCAACCTTTGCCAGTCTGGGAAGCACAAAGCAGGGCAACCTCAAAATCACAGTAAACACACCGACAGCTACAGTGGCCACATTCACCATCGACAAGTCCAACTACATGATCCATCAGACTACAGAGGTCATTACAGTATATATGAAACTTTGATTTTGTAGTTGTTACTATGGGTTGGTGATTGTCATCACTGTACATCTATTTTAACAGATCAAAGCTGAAAATCCTCTCCAGCTCAACCTCTTAGTAGTGGGAAGTGGATTTGCACTGTTCCAGGTTTGGTGATTCACTTTTTTGTTGAGTTTTGTGTAAAGGTCACTTCACAACATTGTATTTATCTAATATGTAACACACATGTAAGACACATGTAAGAAGTCTTTCAACCCCATGTCTTGGAAATGCTTTAAACAGAGATGGCAGAAGTACACAAGTTCCTTACTTATGTATTTGTACTATAAAAAGTATATAGTATAATGCCCATATCAGCACGTTGGCTTGGTGGGTAGCACCCCCGCCTCACATAAAGAAGGTCCTGGGTTCAATCCGAAGGTGGGGTCTGGGTCCTTTGTGTGGAGTATGCATGTCCTCCCTGTGGGTTAATTCCGGGTACTCTGGTTTTCTTCCACAGTTCAAAGACATGTATGTTAGGTTAATTGGTGTCTCTAAGCGTGGCCCTTAGTGTGTGACCATGTGTGTGTGTGTGCCCTACGATGAATTGGTGCCCTGTCTAGGGTTGTTCCTGCCCTTGCTCCCAGAGTTGCTGACCCACGGACCCAGTTGTATTAAGCGGAAGATGATGGATGGATGGATAAAGCCCATATAACATATTGTCAGTGATTGGACCCAAAAGTTTCAATATTGGCTCCCTTTATCCTCTTTTCTGCTTCATTTCCATTCTTCAGTGATCATTGCCATGTCTTATCCATTTCATTGTTACCCAAAAAGTGGTTTCTTGTCTGATACCCTTCCAAAAAACATTCCTGAACAAGATTATTTAAACTGTAAAGGGGTAAACTTGACATCCCTATTGCTACTGCTCAGATGTAAGGGAAGGTCACACTAAAGACTTGCCACTGTATTTTATAAAAGCTGCTTTTATTGTTTGTTTAGTATTTTTGTTTCTGGATGTATTCTAACTAAAACACGGAGAAATAGTTATATATGACCATTATACTACTGCTACAAAAGTATATCTAGAACACACTATATCTGTATATAATTTAACCCTACTCAACTCAACTCTACTTGTAAATACCCTATATTGTAAATATTCAGTGGTTACATTCACAGTTCTTTCTGAGCTCTTTATGATCCTTTTTGGAGACCTGTTCATACTAAATGCAAATACAAACACACAACATAGCACCCAGGGACCAAAACTGTTGTATTATTATATTTTATTGTGATCATCCAGCTCATAATATAGAAAATAAAATTTGTTTTAATAAAAACGACTTGTTTAATAAAAGTGTTTCAAGTGCAAAAGGTTAAGATACAATTTCACCATTATACCTTGTGTGAATGTCATATTACCATAATCTGATATCTTATATTAAGGTCCTTTGTGGAGATGTAAGTGTTTATCACAGTGGAATGCCACCTGTGTTATGACTTCATGCTCAGTTGGATGGAGATCTGTATTGGGAAATATACCTTTGCTTGCACATTACAAGGTGTTACACACGACAGAATGTGCTGGGGAAAATGGCTAGAAATGTTTGCATTGTTGTTGTTATTGTCCACAGTAAATGTGTAATTGTGCAGACAGTCTGCATAATTCTTCACACTGCGGGCACCTTGAACCAATTCACTTTAATAGCTTTCTCTGGATTTTCAAATTGTCTAAACATACTGATCTTAATTCTTGGTCTTTACACTTGTCCTCAATTCTTCTGTTCATTCCTTCCCTTACTCTACAGCTGACCACGTTCTACAATGTACTCGAATCTCAGGAGGGACCACGCAGACGCCGTGATACTCAAACATGTGAGGGCTTTCATTTGAACGTGGATGTTACGGATAAGGATACGTACAACTCCAATATCCATGCATGCTTCCGGTAAGAAACATGTTCGATATTTCACACTGTCCAAAAACATTACTAATTCTCAAAAAGGATACAATAGAAATGTTTTCTACAAAAATGTAGAATACATAGTAGTATTATAGTGCGGATTTGTCTTCAATTTGCACTTATTTTAGTGACATATTTATAGACATTACTTATTTTATTGATGCATTTATGTATTTATAGGTTACACAGCAGAAATCCAATGATTACTTCAGTTATTAATTACTATTGTCATTTGGGAGCACCTCTGCTTTACTTGAGCCACCACAGATCTAGCCAATAGACTCAATGAACTCTGAGATAAAATGCAAGGTTCTTGGTGAAGTGAAATGAACACGCAGCAATGACCTGAGATGGGATCACCTGTAGAGATAATAAAGAACCACAAGGAGCATGCTAATTTTCAGAGAGTTGTGACTTTGCCAGAGTCAAACTCAAACCAGGGAAAAAAATGGCCTTCCAAATGAACCACTTCGGGTTGTATCCCAAAGTGAGGTTATATAAGATTTGTCTGTCAGCAGGATTGCACTAATTCCACATGGTGCTTGGTGATCCATTTGTTTTAGGGCAAGGACGAACTGTTTTACTAGCCAGAATTTCCTGGTTCATGTCTATATCTAAAGTCACTGCCACGCTAGCAGATAATGCCAGTCTTGGGTTGAGTACTGACTCCCTGTCAGACTTTTTCAGTCTTGGCTTGAGTAATGACTGACTGTCAGACTGTTCCAGTCTTGTGTTGAGTACTGACTCCCTGTCAGACAGTTGAAATACTGGGGTTGAGTGCTGACTCTCTGTCAGACTTTTTCAGTCTTGGCTTGAGTACTGACTCCTTGTCAGACAGTTCCAATCTTGGGTTGAGTACTGACTAATAGTTTATCACAACCAAGTCCCAGTTCATCTGTATCTGTGAAGCTTCTTTAGACTGTAAAAAGGTCAATTTGGCATCCCCATAAAGCTGACATATTCTATTATTGATCGATAGGATAAACTTTTTAGCAGAGATTGATGTGACTTCTTCAGTCTCAGCTAGTTGGAAACTTCCTCAATCTTATATACAATAATTATATGCCACTACATAAAAGGTCATATACAAACTGCCAGGGCCAGTATTTAGAAAAGCCACAGGATATGATTAGATAATGGCTGCAATAGTGGCATGTGAGATGGTGAGGGTTAGTGGTGTACTCGGAGACCCCTTTCTCAGTTCAGGGATGGTTGTTCCCTAACCGAGTCAACTTTCTGGGATTTACTTACCTGGAATATTGAAGCTGAATCAAGACATTATTTTGTGCCAAAGAAATAAATATGTAAATATAATCAATACTTTTACTTATAAAAAATACAATTACTATTCCTTAAGGGATTAATGTAAACATGCCCATGTTACAGAGTAATGTTCAATTCAATTTTTATATATGCTCAGAATATACAACAAAATAAATTGGCATTGTAAAAAATATGTTGATATTCAACTTCACACACAATTATGGCTACTGGTCTTTAGGCTATAATTCATTTGGAATCTGGTACAAAAGTAAAACATAGTTTATTGTCATTAAGTATTATTTAGTAACCCTTGTGGTTATTTACTGACTAGCCTAGATCTGTATTTAAAGGCCTTTTCTTCATGTTTTTCATCCTCAGGCTGTGTGAGAATTTAAATATAAATCAGACTGGCATGGCCATTTTGGATGTTGGCCTAATTACTGGCTTCAATCTGGCTCAGAGTGGTGTCCCCATCAATTACCTGGTTAGAAATGTAGAGATGGATAAAGGACACGTCATCCTCTACCTAGACTCGGTGAGTTACTAAAGATGGTTTGTTTGCAGTTTGTGTACACAATTAAGTACACCCCAATTAGGCATGTTTCCTCCCTGGGATCATGTGACTTGTTAGTGTTACAAGGTCTCAGGTGTGAATGGGGAGCAAGTGTGTTTTTTGATGTTATTGCTCTCTCTCTCTCTCTCTCTCTCTCTCTCTCTCATACTAGTCTCTGGAAATTCAATATGGCACCTCATGTAAAAAAAAAACTTTCTGATTATCTGAAAAAAGAATTGTTGCTCTACATAGAGATGGCAAATGTGAATAATGTAATCACTATTGTGAAATACTGTATGAGCGTGAACACACTTTTGTGCCAAATAACAAAAACCTTGGTAACATAACCTGTCATGGCTTGCTTAAATAAACAGCACTGTGCAAAGGTTTTCTTCTTAGGATTCAACCAGAAAAAACAGGGGATTTCTATGCAGTATTATAAAACAGCTTCTATAGGCTACAGGCTATATGGTATGAATGCCAAGTTGCCCCCTCTACAGTCTGAAAAAACTTAATCAGCTTGGAGTTCAGAATAAAGCTCAGTGGAAAAGAGAAGTTCAAGTTCAACAAATCAAGTTCAAAATTGTTTGGTCCAGACGTTGACAGTCAGTTAAGTGGTCAGAACCTAATGGTGGAAGACTTTTGCACATTAGTGTAGTGCTATTGGCATGTAGGTAATGGATTAGTCAACAATTTAATACCTTATACAACTTTATTAATTACCGCACAACCGATTCCACTGCATGAACACAAAACACTCATGCAATTTAACAACATGCCTGGCACACCAGATAAGAGCTTGCTCATGGCATGCTGTTTCTAACAAAAGTGCCTGATTAAAACAAATACAGGACATTAGAGACATCCTTTTGATAATTGGTGGTGTATTTCTTTTGTTCTAAATGCTATTCTCAACAGCCTCACTCAGGAATCACAGTGAAATGCGGTGCTATAGCACATAAGACACATTTAAATGCTGTTACTGACCAGTAATAAATGTATTCTCTTAAGTCTTGTCCTCTTGTATAGCTACTGTATGTGTCACATAATTTACTATTTGAATTGTTTGACAGCACTAAAAATAGAAAATGCAAAGTATTAGAAAATGCCACAGTTCTCACACAATGTGGAAATGTTCGGATGAAACGCTATCAAAACGCCTCAACACCTTGTAAGATTGCTGTATTACTCTCCTGACAGGTAAACAAAACTGAAGTCTGTGTTGACGTCCCGACCTTAATGGAGTATAAAGTGGCTGGCGTTAAGGATGCTTTCGTTTCTGTTTACGACTACTATGAACCACGTACGCTTTTTATTCTTATAGCATATACTTTAACTTTGTTTATTTGGTATTTATTTAATGAGAAGTGCATGCTTTACTATCTACAGCAACACTCATTCACTTTTATATCCCCACTTGTGCTTTTCAGGGAGGAGGACCATAATGAGGTACACATCCGAGTCCAGGAGAAATGTTTCAGTTTGTACTTTCTGTGAAGGAGACTGCACTCAGTGTGGAAATCAGCAAGGCGACTCTGCTTATTCACACCAGGCTTTATTTTTGAGCCTGGGTTTGGTACTTATCAGCTTGGTGCTTTGGTTTTAAATAAGAGGTGATTGGTATCTGGAGATTGGTCTCTCAGGGAGAGGGTTTAATTCTTACCAAACTGATAGGCATCAGTTCATTTAATTAGGAAATTACATTTCAGAAACAGCATCTATCGAGCATCGTGTACCACAGGGTTCTGTCCTTGGTCCTCTCCTCTTTACCATCTGTATTCTCCCTCTTGGCAATATATTTCTCAAGTACAAATTTAATTTTCATTGTTATGACTTTATATTAGTTTAAATCGTCAGCCCCTTTTTCTACCAGTGACCTTACCACCCTTAATGAACTTAACTCATGGCACACTTAAGGCACATTTTCTTCTGTTGAATGCTCAGGAAACTGAGTTTATCATTACTGGTTCTAAGGCTACTGTTGACTCTCTATCTACAGTAAGTCTGTTCTCTCCATAAATGAGATCTCAATTTCTCCTTTAGTCACTGTTCCCAATATTGGGGTATTATTTGACCCCCTATTGTGTTTCGAACCACTTATTAAATCTCTGACCAGATCTGCATTTTTCCATCTCCGCAACATAGCCTGCATCCGCCCCCATTGTCCTCTACTACTGCTGAGACACTGGTCCATGCGTTCGTTACATCTCAACTGGACTACTGTAATTCTCTTCTCTATGGGCTTCCCTCCAAGTCACTACGCCCCCTTCAAATAGTTCAAAACTCTGCTGCACGAATACTAACTAACACAAAAAAGTCAGTTCACATCACTCCATTTCTGGAGAGGCTTCGTTGGCTGCCTATCAACATGCGCGTACAGTATAAAATTTTTCTTCTTACTTTTAAGGCACTCCATGGTCTAGGACCTGGCAATTTAGAAGACTTACTAAAATTCTAAAGACCCGCCCGTAGCTTGAGATCATCCAGTGCCAGACTTCTAGTAGTTCCCAGGTTCAGGCTAAACACTATGGGGGGGTCGCTCGTTCAGGGTTGCCACCCCCGTGCTCTGGAACTCCTTTCCTCTATCTCTTCGCTCCACCACTTCTCTCTCCGAATTTAAATCTTTACTAAAACTCGTCTATACATGCTATATATCTCGTCTTTTTCTTCTTCTGGTTGTGGGTAAATGTTACCCCTGCTGTTCTGAAAGTTCTGTGAAGTGACCTTGGGTTCTGTAAAAGGCACTATATAAGTGTAATCTATTAATAGTTTTAAATTAATATGTGGTAATTATGAATTAATCAATTGTCTTTCTCATGTATAGTCATAATTAGAATTTAAACCAAAGAACCTCAACAATAAAAGACTCTTGGGTTATAGGGATATATAATGTGTGTTAAATAATAGAAGATGGAAATTTAGAGGTCATGTCTGTTAAATAATTGTGATACATGACCAATAGCCACTGAAAATTGTAAACTATCATGAAGAATAAGCAAACACAACATAACCATGAATAAATAACACAATTCATCTGTTTCCATGAATATAATCATTTAACCAAGTAATATATAATTTAATTTGTTATTGTGCTCTGAAGTATCAGCAACTAATCCATGATTGAAAAGACATCAAAGTTCAACATTATTTCTCTGTGTTCATGATCTAATATTTCTGTTTCACATGATTATATTATCAGTTTTACTTTTTAACTTTAACAATCAGCTTACTGTTAGTGTCTCTGAGACAGAATAGTGACATCATCATTGCATCCCATTAATAAAAAATATGATGCAATAAAAATAAACTAATGCATTCATTTACCACTAAAATGTCTTTTTAATTTGTATCGCTGACTTTTATTTAGATTAAAAAATCCTTTTGCCATGTCATTAAAGTTTGCGGCTATGATACGACAGCTGCATTCTCTGAACATATACAAAATACAAAACAAACAAGTTTAGAACTTTGTGTTGATAACTTTTGAAACGCAAGAAACAAGAGCAAATCCGATTGCAGCAATCGATTTCTGAGACAATTCTGGTCTTCTTTGACATTCTATTTTGACTGAATTTTTTTTATTTTTTTATTTGACATGACCACCTTCCCATTTACAAAACTTGCCCTTGATCCAGTATGGTGGCTTTCAAGTTGATAGCCATGTTCCAGACATTCATTCACACTCACCTTTTACTTCCTGGGGCCTTGAGATATGTCATTTTTCGTTTTGCTACTGAGATTTTTGACTCACCTTATATATCTGTGAGTGGTAAACGTGAGCCTCTTGTGCATCAATAACTCTTTTTAAATGTTTCTGGTAACTGTTGATCAGTCTTGCACATCAAGACGAAGGAATTTTAGCTCACTTAGAACACTCCATACAGAACAGCTGTTATAAACAGATGTTGGCACGTTCCCTTATGTATACTGCCTTCTTGCACAACACTTCTAGAGTAAGGTAATTCCAAAGAAATTAACTATCTTTTTTTAACCACTTATATGCTTAGGTTGATTATCTTTCCTCATGACTCACACTCTCTTGAGGTCAAGTTCACAGACAAATGTCTGACATCTTTTTAGAATTTGTCAGTATAGTTATAGAAGTAATTGTTCAATCAATGTTGTCCTGCACCAGATGGAGAAAAACAGACCCAAATCATGATACAACAAGTTTTTACAGATCTGGAATGTAGTGTATGAAATGTATTGATCTCATCCACACACAACATATCCTTTCGGTAACACAATATCCTTTTGGCGTGTCCACATGATTTTTCACAAACTACAGATGGGCATTAAAGTTATAGATAAACATGTATTTCTTCCTGATATGCACACTGTTGTTGTTTAAAATTCTCCTGATGGTGGACTATAATAACAATAACTTTAATAAAAGCCAAAAAGGCCTTTAGCTTGTAATCTGTGTTCTTTTGTGGCCTCTCAGACTATTGCGTTCTTTGCGCTCTCAAGAGATTTGTTTTTGCAAATTTTACTACATTAAAAAGCTTTCATATGCATGTTTGGACATTTTCCAGAGAATCCACTCTTACACTGGATAACAGGACAAAGCTTCCTTTAATCACTAGAAATAACATTACGTTTAATTGCATAATGACGCTGACACATAGGGTTAGCTCAACTGAACTTGAAATGCTTTGTGGCCGAGTTTCATTAATACTCAGCATCTGGTTCTGGACCAGCAACAAGAGTAAGCCAGCATTGATGGATTCTGATCGTGGTCACTTTTCCTGATACCACTCTTCTAGAGTCTCCATGTCCATCTCTGACTGTGTCAAGATCAGCAAGAAAGAAGTTCAAGTGTGAATGAAGAAAATTAATTTCCTTCTCATCACACCTAACAGCTTCTAAATGGAGGAATATCAGAACTACATTTTCAGGAGGATGCCGCCAATCAGCCCAACTTCAAACTGCTGGCAATGGACTTCATATGCTTATATCAGTGAAGCTTCTTCGATGTTAAAGTAGACCAACAAGTCAGGGTGATTAAGTCAATATCTTTAATGATTCATTAATAACCATTGCTGTGGTGAAAGCAAAAGTTCAGCCAGACTTACAATGTACAGAATTTCCCCATAATAAGTTACAGCTATATAATGTATTGTTATCACAGCATGTGTTTAAGACAGTTTGCACAGTGCCAAAAAGGTAGTAGGATTCAGGTAACAGAGAGCCAACTTGCACACTGGCGACTGGGATTTGAGCTTCGAATAAACCAAGAAAATAAATAAATAATTGCTATATCAGCCTTGTAGATCCAGTACAAATCTAAATCTCATGACACGGCTAACTAACTGCATTTATAATAAAGGGAAAGATTGTACATTTCAGTGTGGAACAAGTGAAACACCTTATTTCCAGAGCAGTGACTCTCTGACTGTAGGACTAAACATGAAGTAAACTTTGAGCATCTTTTGCCCTATGCTAAGCGAAACAGGCGGCTGTATTTTCCCAATATGGGGTAGACACCGAGTCGGAGAGCCACTGTTTAGTGTTATTCTATATCTTCGGGTCGAACAGGGTGGGGCAGAGGAATTATGGACTTCTTTTCCGTGTCTCTCGATAAGGCTTTCCTCATATCTGCAAAAAAAGATTAATAATACATTAGTGACTAAAATATAGAATTAAGAAAAGATCAATAATCTATTAGTGACTAAATTATGGAATAAACCTAGATTGCTATGGGAATAGATTTATAGACAGTGTTAAAATACCATAGGCGTCTTCATCTGGTTCTCCATTGCTTGCTGAGTAATACTCGATGACTGTTCTGTAGACACTGTAACCCAACTGTTTGTACATATTTACAGCAACTTGGTTTGAGACGCGGACAAAAAGATCAACAAAAAATCCTCCCTTCCTATAGGAAGAAAACACCCCCCCCCACACACACAGAAAGAATGTAGCTGTTAGGGATGTAATGATTACATTCTGCTCATAATTGTATTGTATTGCTGTTTGGATGCTAGAGTATTATCACCAAGTAGATCTTTCAAAATTGAATGACTGGTCACAAGGTGTAACAATATTCATGCTGAAGGATTGGTCAGTCTGGCTGTTACTACTAGCCATTACTAGAAACATATCATGAGGTCTGGTCCCTGCTTGGTTGAGGTGAAACTGCATTCACAGTGGATATTTTGCTTTACAATGAGCTGCACCTTTCTGAGATCTCTTCCAGCATATCCATAAGTTTGGCAGCTAGACCCAGGCGTCTGAACTCAGGAGCCACCGAGAGAGCTGTGACGTGGCCGTGCCACTCCTCCCTCGCCACAGAGCCCTCTGCCTTACCCATGACTGCAGGGACACGGGGAAAAGCAGACACGATGCCAAATGAATCATGCATGTCAGTTATGCTTTGTGCTACTAAATCAAGCCACTGAGCCAAGCTCATAAGGGAACTCACTGTAACCCATCAGCTCTCCACCTGGAGCCTCTGCTACGATGAAGTACTCGGGCCAGTGTGCCAGATACTGCAGGTAAAACGGAATTCCATACTGCATAGCACACAATTGAGGAAAGACACAGCACAGAATATTTTGACATTGTGTCCATAACATGCAAGGCAGAAATCTCATTACTTTTTTTTATGGAAGCATTTGAAGTGCACCTAATTATATGGGTATTTGTTACAGCCCCTCCCTGTGTGTCATCTTACGGCCATAAAAACATACACTAGTTTTGTGTCAAAGATCTGCCACTTTTAATCTGTGAGGATATTCTGCTGGTCTCCACAAGTAAACCTGTGTTGTATTTACAAACTACAGTTTTCTTTTAAAAAGCTACGAGTGTCAGAACATTTGTTTGAGCTTACTAAGGTTACGGTTAGAGGAATGTGTAAGATTAACTAGCTACGGTAATCATTAAGTCAATGAGAAGCCCCCAAAAAGATGTGTGCGCGTGTGGAAGGTTTATTAAGGATACAGTCTCTGTTAATGGATCCAAATTTCTGTAAGAGAAAAGATAGAGTAGTATAAAGCAAAAAATATATCTCACATACTCACAGTGCAGTGGGTACAATCTAGACTAAAAGTCATTACTGCATACCCAATGTAGTAGAAATGAGCCACATTCGAATATTCAAATGCATATTAGTATTTAAATACAAACTACACAAACCAGTTCAGGGTTTGAAGCACCACTGGTTAATTTAAACAGTATAAAGAACAAATGGCTATTCATATTGCTGTTCATTCAAATGCCTGAAAATTCATTTCTGCTAAATTGTTTCTAATACATGTTAAAAAATATATGGAGCAAAAAAGGGGCCTTTCCTACATTTTTGTCTTAATTTCTACGGAAATGCCATTACCAGGGGTGTCATCAGACCTACTTCACTGGGGCACGTACCCTAGTAAAATATTGCTGTTCCCCTCTAAAATACCAGTGGTAAAATGTATATTGGATTGCGGAGCAGACCTACAGGCACTACATAATGCCCCAGCATCTTTCCAAAAGCTCAGACGGATACTGCTTTCAGTCAGACCCAGTTCGCGTCGTTTTTTCACATGAAGTAATGGGCGTCTGCAAATATTTAAAAGAAAATCAGACACTGCAGGCAAGGTAAAGCTATACATTTTGGCCATTTGTTACTGTATAACCTACCAACAGCACATATTGGGCAACTAAAGCAAAGGTATCAGTTACAATAACAAACAACACGTATACAATTAATAAAGATTCACTTAACCTATTTTGTGTTTAACATGCTTGTGTGTATGCACAGTTGTGCCTGTATGACTGACTGACAAGCAGAGGATACAGCTGTGCCTCTCTAAATTCTGTGTGCCCCAGTACAAGTTTTCTATAAATGCCCCTGGCCAGGAGTATAACTGTGAAATCTGCTTAAAACATTTAATTGATTTTATTATTTTTTTAAAAGGTTGGTAAACCATTTTTCCCAGTTTTCAGACACTAGTATATAGAAACTTCACACTGTATATTAGTGTACTTGTGTACGGAGTGACTGGCTATTTAGGATGCGTCATTACTTGTAATCGGTTTTGAAACACAAGCGTGAGTTAGTTACGTCATTTAGGTCGATATTCGTTTTAAGCGATAAATATCAGGATTTATATATAAAAAAACTACTACAGAATGATGGCTGCATTGTATTACATTATATGTAATTACTGCATATGCACGAGGTCCAATCCCAAATATCACTCACTACAGGAAGTGCACTACATAATATGCTTAAACCATCACACCCTACAGTGCATTTATTTACAGATTTAAAGGACAAGCGGGGTTTATCATGTGAATGGAACTACATACGTGAAATGGTTATTACGCCATTACGATTAAAAATAACTTTTTTGTTAACTAATGACGAAAATTTATTATAAATATCGCTACACAGCGTGGCTGCGTCCCAATACCAAACACTTCTTATTACAACCAGTGCCATATGTTATGTGTAAAGCGTTCTAACTCGATGCATAGTGCACTTACACAGGGAATGACAGGCGATTTGAGACTCGTTTAATAGCGCGGCAGTAACGTGATAGAGCATTAACTATAATCACTGTAGCAGCGTGGCTACATTCAGTCGTACCTGCAAGATAACTACATAAAACGTTTTAGATATTGCAGTTTCACTCACATGTTGTTGAATTTAAAAAGGTCGTCGCAGTTAAACGCTCGCAAAGTCGTCATGTTTTACTAAAAACAAATCCCTGAACCGACTTCCACCGTTTACGCTTTCCTTCTTTGAATGGAAGCGATTGGCAGAAAAAGCTACCGCCACCTGCTGGACGGAAGCTGGAGGACTGGAATCTTTCTTTTGCGCATCCTCGATATTTCGGCAGAAATAAAAGCGAGTAAAGTTACGTTTCCATCCACTATAGTTATGCGAAATTTAGATGACTTAGATATCATGGCTTTTAACGCCGAGCACGACGAGTAGTAATAATAAGAATCAGCTAATAAGACATGCGGGATCGATGCGTCACCCGATTTAAATTCCACCTCTACACTTATCCGTAATCAGGAGTATTATTATGACAATCACTAAAGCTTTCAATCATTAAATCATATGAATGTAACAAAATCGATTTTCTTTTGGGTTTGGTCCGATCAACAAAATCACGTGACTTAATCAGTTCATAACAGTTTGATACGTCATCGTTTATTCAGCGATGCGATATTTTAATAATAATTCTAAATAATATTTGCACATCGTTCAAGCTTAAAAACCTTTTTGTTTTATATTTGTGTCTTTTTCGAATTTTGAACTTTCTCATCCAGTCCAATTAATTTGCACTTTCAAAATGGGCAAAAAGATGGTGGCTGGAAAACCCATCCGTGTCAACTGAATCCCTTCAACGTAACACACACTAAAGTTATTGTGCTTGTAAAAAGTTTTTATGTCAGAGTTACATATGTCAGAGTCACGGGGGCTCGGTGGGTAGCACCGCTTCTTCACAGCAAGAAGGTCCCGGGTTCAGTCCCAGGGTAGAGTCCATAGACATATACACGGTAGAGTCTGCATTGGTGTCTCTGAAGTGGCCCTTTGTGTATGACTGTGTGCCCTACGATGGATTGGCGCCCCGTCTAGGGTTGTTCCTGCAATTGCGCCTAGAGATGCCGGGTGTGCACCGGCTGGCCCGTGACCCCGTGTGGATTAAGCAGAAGATAATGAATAAATGACTTCCCAATAAATGTTATACTAACATTAATAACATTAATAATGTTAGTGTTACTGATAAGAGCAGTGAAAGGTTTAAATGGATTTACATTTGTTTTCATTCAGCTTGTGTCTATCATATCACAACGACCCGTTCATGTGTGTAAACATGGCTAATATAAAATCGTTATATAAACAGCAAGCTTTAAATATCTGAAGATTGTTAGATTTATTGCATTGTAGTTATACCCACATCTAGTTCTTAAGCTAGTTTAAACTTTTACTAGTAAATCCCTTTATATTGGTGGTGATTGGAACAAGAGCTCTCAATCTCCACAATACAAATGCATACAGCCATTTTAGGTGCTAAATAGAAATAATGAGAAATTAAACTTCATTTGAATTCACATTGCATCTAACTAGCTTGTTTCACAATACTTTTGCCACAGATTACTTTTTGCCACATTATTTCAGATTTCCTTAGCATAAAGTTTACTCCACCACTTTTGGAACAAACTAAAAATTTACTTTTAATACAACTATCTGATCTCTGCCATTTGAAACACCTTTGTCCCTTTATTTTAAACATTATTTTACAACATTAAAATCACTCTTTTCAGTTTCCTTTGCAAGCTTTTGTGACACCTCACACCCTAGAACCTCAAATGTCCGGGTACCCAACATAAATTCTGCCTTTGAGAGCAGATGATTCATAGGGTGAGGGTGAATCTGAGAAGAAAGGCACTTCTGGTTTAACTTGTCCTCCACAATGCATGCTTGCAATTAAACAAACAGTTTAGAATAATGCATGTGGTTGTGCATCAGAGCTTTAAGTTCATTGTCAAATATATTTGGGAATCTTAACAATCAAATATTTGGTACTTGGTACTTCTTTGTTTCAAATGAAATACAAGTTATATACATTGCAAAGTTAAGTCAGCCAGAAGAAATCAGATAACACTGAGGTCATCACATTGAGGACACTTTGGTGATTCTGACAAATTCCACAGGGAAGCCATTGATGTTCAGTGGGGAGAGATCACCACAGACTTTCCTGTCAACAATCATCTCTTTAGTACTGATGCACTCTGGTTTATAGGCTCTTACGTTAAAGACTATTCTGAATGGTTAGTACAGAGTATGTTTTAATGAATAGACATAAGCATTTTAATACAAGTTACTAAGGCTGTAATGAAATATGTAACCTGTCCCAAGTTAATCAAAAACTGTGTGTTCTTATCCTTCCTAACTTCTTTTCTTTTCTGTTTTCCTTCTTTGAGATGACGGTTTCCTTCTCTCTCACATTGGCACCAGCTTTAGACCTCATACCTCTATCTAGACCATCAGTGGATCATACCTCCCCTCCCCTCTTCCTGTTGACTGAGGTGTCATGCCAGCTATACTGGTACCTGCTAGAGGACAATGAGAAGCTATTTAATTATATTTAATATTTAATTTAATATAATTCAATGTTGTATGTAAATTTATGTATATTTTAATTATATTATTAACTTATATAGCTTGTGTACATTTGAGTTTGTACCTGTTTGCGTCTTGGTCCTATGGTTTATTTCGTATCACATTTAGGATGTTTTTCTGTGCACGTGTGCCAATAGGTTTGCTCTGCTGGGCCTGTGGGCCTACATAGTTGTAAAAACTGCTAAAAAAAAACTTGCCCAGTGGGTACGGAAAGTATTCAGAACACTCTGTTTCATTGCAGCCATTTACTAAAATAAAAAGTTTATTTTATTTCTCATTGATGTACACTCAGCATACCATCTTGA
>JAUZSU010116624.1:0-19272 GCA_034780255.1 Parotocinclus maculicauda
ATGTTACATAGCACGTCCCGTCTTGTAACATAGGGCATGTTTGTTTAATCGGACCAGCCCGTTATTAGGACCAAAACCATCGCGTCCCGATTTGCTCCAATTAACTGGATTCGACTGTATACCATAATATTAACATGAGCTGCAGTATAGACATTAAACAACTACTAATACAGTTTATACTTCAGGTTCGCCGTTCATGTGGCAATTAAATTTGTGCAGTTATTAAATGAGGAATGTAATCAAGGCATTTTGGAAAAAAATACCAGGTAAAAGTGTACTGTTCATAAAACTAAAATCGGGCAAAAATGTAAATAGGAATTGGAATCACATTGGAATAGGAAAGGGTGGAAATGTGAAAGAGACAACAAACAGAGAAGATTTAAAGGAAAGTGGATAAAAAATAATAATATAAGGAAGCAGATAAGGGAAGATCATACGCTGCCAAGACTACTCAAATAATGGCATGTTGATGCCAAAGGTCAGAGGGGAATGGCCATGAAATGACTACTTTGAGGCAACAGAAACTCAAATAACTACCAAATTGAGAAATGAAGAAGTGCATCTGCACAACAGGTGCCACTCTTGTCAGCTAATAACAGGCAACTGAGGCTACAGTTCTCATTTGGTTTTACCAAAACTGGACAACAGAAGATGTTGATCTGATGAGTCTCGATTTCTTATCTGACATACGGATGATAGGAACCGAATTTGGCCTAAACAACATGAAAGAATTCTGCTTCATATCAACAGTTCAGGTTGCTGCTGGTGGTGAAATGGTATTGGTGGGTATTTTTTCAGCACACTTAATAAGCATTGTCGAAACACCACAGCTTCAATGAGTATAAGAATGGAAAATTTAGCATACACAGATGTGGTGAAGATGGGGTTCACATGACAACAATCAAAACAAGAGAGAACTTGTTAAACCTGTCCGGCGCATCAACACAAGCATGGGGGGGACGACATGCAGGTCAAAGTTCCTAATGAAAACATGCAGTGGTATAGGAGGGTAAAGATACAGTAGAGTAAGCTATAGTTCTGATTATAACAAAAGATAATAAGCATATGGGGTAGCTGTTACCTCTAAATGGGTTAGGTATTCAGCACATCGTCTCACCACAACATTTCAACTCATTGCAAAATAGACAGACACCCAGACCAGACAAATTTAATAAGTTACATTTGGGAATACAGTTGCCGTCTGGCCAAGTTCATTGACAATTTCTGATGCCTGACCTCTAACTAATCTTCAGGGCTGCTTATGGCACTGCAGCAACTGCAGCACTGATGTAAACATGTAGGACTGCTAAAACATCAAACTTTCAGAACATGAGGTGTGGCAGCAGGTTTCCATTTCAACCAAGCAGGAGTTAATCCGGATACCATTAATTAGTTGTTTGAAGACTAAGACCAGTTGATTAAACAAGTCAATTTAGGTGTAGCTGCTGCCAGGAATCAAATTGAAACCTGCAGCGACACCGGCGCTTTGTGGAAAATGTTTCCTTCTGTTTTATGGAATTTAATGTTCATTGTCTACCATAGGGAGCTCTTATGTCTTAGCACTGCATTATCTTTGATGGACCATGAGAAAAAATATTAAATAATAAAACCGTTTCTGTAACATCTTAACCTGCAGGGTACATTTATGTGACAAAGATAATAGAACACTAATGGAATAAACCCTTTTAAACACAGTACTAGTAATGGTCGAGTAGGTTGTGTAAGGACATACTATGATCTGCAAGCATCATTCAGTTTTTTATAATTTTTTAATTCCACTGGTAATAGTAACAAAAACACTGCACGTTTAAACGCATGACATTTGAAATGCTCAAATGCCCCCTTGTGGAAAAAGAAAATAATATTGCAGTAAACAATTTTTAAACAAGTTTTACAGCCACTCATTTTTATAGCTTTAAAAATCCACCAAAATAGACTTGTTTATTAAATGTCTCAATGTGACATTATTTACGTGGTAGTTAATGTAGACATGACCAGCCAAATATTTTTCTTTTTTTTGTTGATTAATTTTTATCTGTATTAATAATTTTATCTGAAAGTTATAATGTTATCTAAACTAAAAATAATTTTAATTACATTATTTGATTGAGAGATTGCCAGCTTAACAATAAACCTATGCTTACTCTTGATAAGATTGCTCTGAATGCAAACAGTATTTAATTAATATTTTGGTCCTATGGAATTTATTGCAACTACATGTTGATTATATAATATATATTAATGTATACTACACAATATTAATACACACAGCTCACAAAAATTGGGAGATATTACAAAATAAATATGAAGCAATTAAACATTAAATTAAACAAGATCATCATTAAAGCAAACAAAAAAGTCAAAGAAAGTTTTTTGATTACGCAAATGAGACGCAAACTCAATTATCACGATTGAGTAGGAAGTGACATATTCCTAGTGGGTTAACAGAAGCATGTTAAACTGGATGAGAGTGCCTCACACTAACAGTACGGTGTATGGTCACCCAACATTTCCAAAAAGTGTGATGGGGCATGGACAGGATAAAATTGTCCAGCAGTTCTTGAGGGATTCTCTTGTCACTCTTGCTCCAGGCCAACTTCCAGCTCAAGAAGATTCAGGTCTGGAGAATGTGAAGGTCAGTCATGCGTTTCGATTCCTGCCTCCTGAAGCATGTTGTTGAAGAGATGTGCATTGTGGGGTCTTGCATTATAGAAAGTTGTTTCCAACTGCTATAGCTTAGGGTACCACTATAGGGAGCAGGACTTCATCTTGATATCTGAGAGCAGTAAATGATTAATTTCTGATGACGTAGAGCTCGATACGACAGCCAATGCTGGTGCCAGCCCAAACCATGATTTCACCACTACCGAAGGAGTCCCTTTCTCGCATGAAACGTAGATTTTCCCATGCTCCTCGTTTACACCAGATCAAGACAAAATGATTGTCAAACTGAACCGTAAGTCATCAGAGGGCAGTTGACCACTCATCACGGGTCCAATGATAATGCTCATCAGAACACCTTATAAAGTGTCTACGGTGTTCAGCAGATAACAGAATGCATACCATTGGTTGCTGGGCATGCAGTCCAACACGACAAAGCCGATTTTGTATGGTCTGGGTACATATCTGTTGTCCAGTGGAAGCAAGAAACTGTCCCTGCAATTCCGTTGCATTGCTGCACCTGCTAGTAGCGACCATCTCTTGCTGTTGTTTCAGATGGGCAACACTGCCCTAGTCTTCTTCGTACTGTTCAAGTCTCTTGAAATTGATTCCATAATCGGCTAATCATGCTTTGGAATGTTCCAAGTTTTGTCTGTGTTTGACCAGCTTCAAAAAGCTCCCCAAGCTTCACATTCAGGTAAATCATGTTGCCAATTTGGGAAATTGCAAGATGTGCATATTTAAGATTAGGGAACGTTCATATCCTCCAGCACTTTCAGCCTTTTATAGAGCACATTTTGACCAATTAAATAAAAGGTAAATCTCATTTGCATTATTCAACAACTTTATTTGACTACTTTTCTGATGTTCTTATACACATACGAAATATACCAAAATTAAATATTCCCTAATTCATATATGCATGCACGCACAGCACGCCTGCAAACTATGTCGGAGTTAAAGACTGCTTGACAACTAACTTCTTTCTTTACCTGTGGATTAAACTACATGCAGAATATGAAGATCACGGCATAATTTGTCAGCAATCCATGACATAAAACACACTTATCAAACTTTAGTGAAAGCATTCTCATAAAAATTGTGTTATAACATGAAAAGTAACAGATGGCAAAAAATAACTGCTGTTACTAATTATATCGCAAATACATGGAGCCAATTGAGATAGTTCAGAGAGACAAGGTCAAACAGCTTATAAATACTTAAAAAAATTAATTTATCGTTATTTATAAAACCACAGAAAAAACATATAATTTTTGTCAATATCACACACTTCGAAACGAGGTACATTTGGAAAGCAGGATTTACAACACTTCCATAAAAAGTTCAGCAGTACCACTGAATAGAAAACAAAAAGGTTTGACACCTTCTGTAATTATCAAATTTAAACTTAAAATAATAATGAAAGAACAATAAAGTATCGAAAAACAAAACAAAAGGGTTTTTCATAATTGAACAATGGTTCATAAATGAATACATTCTCAATAATGATCTTGACGATCATGGACTAAACAACATTTAAAAAGAAATGTCTGTTTTAACACAGAACAACTAACCATGTCTGAATCGCACACCTAACCATAATATCATCTCAGCATCTTAATGTTAAAGCAGGTGGCAAAAAAGTTGAGAGTTATGCCCTTTTTAGGAATCCTTTAGCTTCATGCATGGTCCTCTCCCATTTCTGTCTTATCAACACAATCCCGGCTGGTATATTTAAGGAGTAAACTGCCTTCGTCCAAACAGCGATCCATAAAGCACTAGACTCCCCAGGCAATTAAAAAACACAGGATCTCATCTAAATACTGCTGCCTTATTTTAGCACAACTACATTCATGGACTACATTTACTCATAAATAAGACCTAAAACATGATCTGATATGAAAAATTAAAAGTCCAAAAAGCTGATAAAAAGCACACAAACAAGTGAGACAAATATATTATAGCTAACCATGTACTTATTGAGGGAAATGATCCAATATTACATAATTTTGAAAGTATGTTAACCTTTGCCTTCAGTATCTGTCACCCCCTCTGTGCAGAAACAACTGAAACCAAACGTTTCCGGTAACTGTTGATCAGTGCTGCACATCAGCTTGAAAGAATGTGAACCCACTCCTCCCTACAGAATGTTCATTGGTTTTCTCACATTAAACTGCTTGCATCAGGTCCTTTTACAACATTTTTTTATTGAATTAAGGTTTTCACTTTGACTTCACCATTCCAAAACAACTTTATTCTTCTTTTAAACATTTGTTAGTAAAAGGACTGTGATTGGATTTGTTGTCTTGACATTCAGTACACTGACAGATGTTCTAACATAAGCAATAATTCAGAAGTCATTGTTCCATCAGTGATGGCAAGTCGTCCTGGCCCAGGTGCAGTCAAAGAGGCCAAAACTATGATAACAGCACAACCACGATTCAGAGGTGATAAGGTTCTTATGCTGGAACGCAGGGTTTTTCTTCTCACACTTCTCATTTTAAACATGTTCACTCACAATACTTTTTCCAACATCATTCTAGTTTGTCCACATGATCTTTAGCAATCTGCAGACTGGGATAAATGTTCTATATGGAAAGCGATGGCTTTCTTCTTTCACGCCATTGTTGTTCAGTGTTCTCCTGAAGGCAGGATTCATGAATACTAACAATATATATTGTGAGAGACACCTTAAGTCCCTTAGAAGTTCCTTTTTGCTATTTGACTATTACATGCCTTGTTCATTGTTGGATGATTACTCCTGGGGAGGGTCTTGAAAAAAATGGTCTTGAACCTTCCCCATCTGTACAGAATTGATCTCACAGTGAATTTGGTGGGGTCCAAACACTTAAGACAAAGTTCTGTAACATTTTTCACCTAGATTGGCATCATCATCCATTTTCCTCATAAATCATCAGAGGACCTTGTAATTCGGTTCACTCTGCATCATGACATACTTCTACCTGATTGTCATACCATTTATTAAAATCACCTGACTCAAACTTTACTTACCAATGAACTTCCATGAATACTAGGGCTTCACATACTGTTGCCACCACATACCGGTATATGAAATACTGGATCATGTCCTCAATATATTACCTCTAAATAAATATACTAAAAAAGTATCATATTTTTGTGAACTGGGTTCTCTACTTGTAAAATCATGCTAAATCAAATAGGGTTCACAAACTTTCAAGTACCACTATAGGTAGTACACTTTGTTAAGAGCTGCTTGACAGTGAGCAACGTGTGGGACTGTGTTAGCCTAGCGTGGGACTGTGTTAGCCTAGCGGTTAAGGTACTGGCCTCTGGACCAGAAGGTCCAGGGTTCAAATCCCACCTCTGCCAAGCTGCCACAGTTGGGCCCTTAAGCAAGCCTCTTAACCCACAATTGCTTGGATTGTAAGACTGTATAAATTGTAAGTCGCTCTGGATAAGGACGTCTGCTAATGTAAATGTTTGGCATGGCGCACAAAGTTAGGCATTTTCACCCGTTATCATGACTGAATGCATTTGTCTTGTTTGCCCAATGTGACACTTTGCATTTAACAACCTGTTCCTAGGGATTTTCATTTCTGATGACAGGATTCATTTAGTAGGAAAACATGGCAACAAATCAGTTATTGGCTTAAAACTGCGGCATGTTTGTATGTTTGGTTGATTTAACGTCAGTGCCAGCATCTATTGTCCTTTCAGCAGCGGACGTTCTATCTACACACAAGGTTACACATCAGAACTTGTCAGGCCAGTGTAATGTAATTAATTAACCTAATGCATGTGGGAGGAAATCGGAGTACCCTTAGTAAACCCACACAGACCCAGGCCACTCCACCCTGGGATTGTGAGGTGACTGTGCTACCCACCAAGCCACTGTGGCATGTAAATCAAGTCTTTATTTGTTAAAATTGCCTTGAAGTAAGTATCTGAATATCCGACTCATTTACACCAACTTTTAAGTTGCCCCAAATAAAACATTCATTACTTTAAGTGCAACACAGGCTCTTGTATCTGAACCAATCACTATCTACTTGCATCACTATCACCGCATATTTACGTTACCAAGTGTTCCAGTGTTCTTAGACAAAACACTAAATTAAAGTAGGAGCTAAAAAAAGTCCAAATACATTGTGTTCTAAGAACTGCATTTGTCCCCAGTGCCTGTAGTGCAAACATGACAAAAGTAGGACAGTTCTAAGAACTACGAAGAGTTCACCTGGTACAAAAGTGCCTAATGAAAGCAAAAGATTAAACAAAATAAACAAGACAAAACAATACTTACTACTGGGCTGAGTCGTTCAGCTGGTACTCACGGGCACGGCTAAAACACTCCTGAATGCCCGAGTCGGCCCACAAGCGCATCATGGCAGTCAGGAGCTCGGGAGAGTAAGGCTCAGTGTCCTCCATGCGACTCACAACGTCACACACCATCTTTGCATCAGTCTACACAGAACACACAAACACACATTTTAGCCTGGCAATCATCATAATTATAATCATAATTTTAATATCATCATAACAGTGTCATTAGAACACCATGCGATAACAAACAGTCAATATAAGACTAAGAAAAGGAGAAAATGACAGTGTTAAATAAACAAGGCTCAGCATGATCTACTTTGCATGCTTAACACATCAGTGACGAGAGTGATTACTTCAAACAAAGGCCCGTATCATCGCACAAGGTAGTACATTTCCATTCCAGTTTGGCTATAACGCAGATCTTATCTTGGGCAACACTGACTGAGTAATTACTCAGCACTGGGCAAGACATCACTACTGTTGCTTTAAAACAAACACACAACTGGAACAGTTTTGCACTGCATTCGAGTATTTTTTTTATAATATAATATAATCTTCATATAATAATCTTTTTTCTAGCTCGGTAGCAAGTAATGATCACAGAATCAGAGGAACAGGGGCAACCTGACCTCAGAACAGCTTTTAGAAATGAGTCCTTTTCGTATGGCTGCTGGGAACAGAACACTCGATGTCATGTCCCACTAGAAAGAAAAAGCAGCACAAGGAATTAAGTCAATTAAATCCAAGACTGCCCTTTGTATGTGTGTGTGTGTGTGTGTGTGTGAGAGAGAGAGTGTGTGCGAGTGTGTGCGTGTCCATGAACACACTCGCCTTGATCCTCACGGCCCCGCTTTCGAGTCCAATAATCTCACATGCTTCCTGTGGGATAGGCCCATATTGCACCTCGAAACTGGCACACATACATAGACGCAAAAATGTCCACCAGAGGCGAAGACGACTGCTTAATGAGTGTGTCAATCAATTTAGGTTCTAACTCTATTTAGGAAGACAGAAAGACCACCTCTGAGAAGACGCAAAGTGACAGATTCAGGTTCTTTCACATTTTATGACCCGCCTCTCGCTAACAAATCCACACATGCACTTGAGTAATTCTCATGTGGGATGCCTCATACTGGTATACCCCCTATCTGATAGTCAAATCCCAGGTTTCTAGTTACCAGCTGTAATAATGTCAAGGGGTGTGGCTAAGAGGAACAGCAAAGTCAACACAGACTCTCTTCTCTCCACCATCTGCTGTCATATACACTGAGTGGTCGTTTAGCTTTGATTACGTTATGTATTTGCCGTTACATTTATCTTCGCCCAGAGATGCTTTTATTTTTGCCAAGATCATGTATCATCGATGAAAGAGTCAAAGGTATCAAGTACATCTCAAGACTTTAAATGGGGTTAAGGTCAGGACTCTCTAGTCACCAATTCATGTATGAACGTGATTGCCCATGCTCCCAGACCAACTCGTTCACAATTTGCACCTGATTAATATTGGCATCGTAGTTCAGGAACATAACCATGTCATCATGAAAGCAAAAAAAAAATCAGATGAGTGAATTCTGCTGTCGATTTTTTAAATGATTTGACTTCACCATCTTCAATTGTGCTCATTCAAAAATATTTCTGACCACATTTTTTGTACAAAGTTGACGGTTTGCCACCATCATTCCAGGTTTTAGCTAGTTAGAAACTACTTGGCTGTTTTCTTTGATTGATCCAGACCAATAATTCGACCCTTCCAAGACCACAGGACACTAGGGATGTAACTGGGGTGAGCAATACGACAATATTTTATCGTATCATCATTGTTTTATTGTGATAGACAACAGGTTTTTTTAAGCATATCAGCATAATACTAGTAATATTGTGCTGATATTGTGTATATGGAGTATGTGAGCATAACATAAGAGTCTGGTGTTCAAAATCTATAACTGCATTAGATGGAGCGATAAACAACAACTCCCAATCCAGTTTGATTATGCACAAGTGCCATTTCTGTGATCGTTAGACCTTTACAGGACACGTCTTCTGCCATGATTGTTAAAAAAATGAGTTTCTCATTGCATCAGCTAGGCTAAAAAAAATTGTAGCCAACTGCAACATTAATTACAGCAGTAATTATCCAATTAAAATGATTATAATTATCTGTTGATTTGAATCCAAACTGTAATTTGTTTTCTTCAGGCAGTGTAGGTGCTGATAAGCTTAAGGCAAAACACTACAGGTAAATAATCGTACACCAGCTTAACTAAGTTAAGTGAAAGTCAAAGTCCATCCAGACAGTCTAAAGCAAAGACTTAGGGTGTACTCACATTAGGTGATTTGTACCATGCCTATTCAAGTTTGGCCCCCAAAGGGCAATTTAGTAGCAACAAGTGTGACCTCTCCATACTCTTACCCAGCACACTAAGGTTTGTCCTTAGGCAAACTTGAAGAGGCAGACTCGTTTACGATTCAGTTGGACTCGCATGTAATATGATTGGCAACCGTGCCTCAGCACAGAAGGCATAGTCAGCTGCCTATGTAAAAAAATTCTCTTACACGTACAGCACAAGTGGCCAAATGTCTTTTGGCTGTATAATTAAAAAATACATCTACGTAAGTAAGTACAACCATATTGTTCATTGTACTGCACAGAGCACCACGATGACATAGACACAGGCCAGTGGAGAATTGAGGATGGGGGGCAATCGTGCACTGGCACAGTACACAGCAAATGGGCAAGTACAACCTGAGAAACAAGGAAAATACTGGAGGTATAATATGATGAAAATATTATGATATAATCCCTCATCATTATTAAAATCCATGACAGTAGACATATGACTATTGAGCATAGATCAGTAATCTCCACTGCAATGCCATGGATGGAGGCATGACCAGCAGGTGGCCATGTGATTGGCTGGGCGGGGCAACCCCTGTTGAGAGTGACCTTTGGGAAGGGTCCTCTGAACTCAGCAGGACTGAACCTTCAGGAGCTCACACACACACACACGCACACAGAGCCTACAGCCACACGTCATATGGGCTAACAGCAACTTTAACAGCTGCCAGTGATATACAGCTTGCATTACTGTAACCTACTCGCAGTGACAGGAAAAATATTATAACAAAACATGTAGGTAGAATAAAGGTCCTGAACATAAACGAGGGCATGAGGGGTGACGGCGAAATTGAACTTTAACAATTGCCACTGAGACATACACTGCTCACAAAAATTGAAAGATATTTCAAAATGAAACACGCACTAATGAAATTCCAACTAACTTGTGAGCAATGCAATAGCCAAATATGCTTATGTTTTAACTCCCTGAGACTTTACTGGAGGGTTTCAGTAGCTTAGTATTTTACCATACCTACCCACACAATCTAACAAGTCATTAGACTGTGTTCTGGCCAGTACATTGATTGGTTCATTTGGGCAGCATCTTAGTTCGGTGGGTAGCCCTGTCATCTCGCAGCAAGAAGGTCCTAGGTTCAATTCTAGGGTGGAGCCACCTGGGTCCTTTCTGTGTTGAGTCTGCGTGGGTTAACTCTGGGTACTCCGGTTTTCTCCCGCAGTCCAAAGACGTGTGTAAGGTTATAATGATACTAAAATTAAAGGCAAATTCAGAGCAAATGTACAGGGGTTAGACAATGAAACTGAAACACCTGGCTTTAAACAAAGGTTTGGCTATACCGTGGCTCTTAATATATCACAAAGACTTGCTGTCTTGGTCACAGATGCGCCAGCAAGACGTTACCCTGATCATTGAACCTTCACACTCTGCTCTTACCGGTGCAATGTGCAATTAATAAAGATTGGCCACCAGACTGGACCAATTTAGCCATGAAACCTCCCACACTAAAATGACAGGTGTTTCAGTTTCATTGCCCATTCCCTGTATTTCTATACAGTTTTTTTTTTAACGACTCATCATTGTCTCAAAGTACCTTTACACATATCTAGGCCCAAGCTCTAACTGAGCAAGCCTAGGGCCAAACACACAAGCTGGGGAAATTTACCATTTAACCTAATGCATGTGTTTGGAATGTGAGAGGAAAGGATAAAACCTCAGGAGGACAAGCAGACCTTTCAGGGGTGGTTCAAACCAAGGATCTCTTGACAAGGAATAAGGAAAATATTCAGCATTACATAACTACTCCTCACATGTTAGGCTTTTGTTAGAGCTGATGCTGCTATCTCAATGACTGTACAGAGGATCTTCAGATCTAGTTCCACCTGAGGGTTGAGCTAATTAAGTGTGCTCATACAGGTCAAGTACACGGAAAGTGAATAAGCTCATTCCCTATAGAAACACATTAAAACCATCCTGACGTGGCTTGTAAAAAAACAAAAATCATGACGAATTTTAGCTGAGATAGACTGTATGAGCCAGCATTGATGTGTCGAGGTTGTAATTATGGAGCTGGAATGGTACACAATTCATTGATGACTGAATAAACTCAGTGAAAAACCATACAGAATCGTACTGAAATGACACTGCAAATACGACTAAAATACAACCATTTAAAAAAACTTGAATGAGCGTATATAAAGAGTACAAAGTGTTGGTGAAGAAGAATAAAAAAAAACTACAGTAGAAAATCACATCTATTAATTAATTCTTCTCGTATGTTACATGTATGTATGTATGGAAGGTGCTATATAAATAAAGATTATTATTAAGGATGAAAACAGAAAATGTTCATTATCACACAAGCTTCCACTGTTGGTTCTTCAGTAATCCTGAACCTACAGCTACTTGGTTTGTACCTTATAAGACTATGTTGCTTTGGATAAGGACACATTCCAACTGACTAAATGTAGATGACAGGACCTACATTTACACAGCAGGTAAAAGTGCCCCAGAACAAATCTTTTTTGTTATGTGCCATCTTTGGGCTGTGTAAATGAAAGACAATACACTGAATCTGACATTTACAATGACTTGGACTATTTTCATATGCATTAATAAAATCCGATAATCGTCAATATCAACGTATCATCATATGACATAAATACAGTCTGAGCATAAGAAAAAATGTTAGCAGTGAGGGAGGTTTGCCGTGGTGGAAGAGCAAAAAACAGACCTTTTGGGGTGATTTCTCTGTGCCAACTAAATTAGAAGGAACATATTAGCACCGCTCTGTGTTAGAGAAATTTAGGAAGAAACGGCTGAATGTGGCCACAGAAGGACATGGGTACAGGTCAAAGGAAAAATAACAAGTATAAAAAAAAGTTTAAAGAAACCAAACTAAAGAATGCAAACTAAAGAAATAGAACTGGCTGAATGGCTGAACGTGCCCTTTTTTAACATGACCATTAAAGAAGTGCCTTCTACATTGGATGTATTTGATCATTTACCTCTGGATGACTGGTTCACAGGTTTGCTTTTCAAAGTTAATTAATTTATATAGTGCTTTTTGATGATGCATTGTCTCTAAACAGTTTTACAATACTATATTATCTTAAAAGGCCAATTCCAAATTGAGCAAGAATAGGGCGACAGTGGAAAAGAAAAACTCCCTGAATGTAGAAGAAAGAAACACTGGGAGGACCCATCTTTCTGTGTGGCCTCGATGTTAAATAAAATAGTGAAGTTTGTATTAATAGTTAAACATGTCTTCAACGCAACGATGTCCGATACAGGTCACAATAATAAAAACTGCGTGAAGAAATTTTATTTAGCTTGAAGAATTGGATTTGGGACACTTTTGCTAAACTGTCTGCCAAATACCTCCCTCGCCACCAAAATTAACACTAAAGATTTTAGAGTTTTCCAGATAAAATTTTGAAAGTAATCCACATGCTCCATGTTTTATGATGGTCTGGTTTATGTTTCTTACTCTATAATAGGAATCCGATAACACAAATAAATACAAATTAAGCAGAAACCGTATTTTGAATTGCAAGCTGCGATACGTCGTACGACCATCAGTATCCAGCAGATCCCGGCATCCAGGCAGCAGTAAGCTGACTGAGCAGAGCAGCATTACACCCAGTCCATTTAATGCACTAACCACTTTGTTTTTTACTTTCAATACATTATTTAAATTGCCCAAGATATTTAAAATATTCAAAAAAAAATCTAAAATCCATTTTATTTTAAAAGTAGCTTGTCCAACTTTGACAGCAGAAAATGCAGAGATTATTTTGACTGACAGGCAGCACCTCTATGGTCCATGTTTCTCTTTTTCTCTGTTTACGGACTCCACGGCAATCCCAAGACACTTATATTGCCAACTTTTAGCATCTTTAAAAATCTCGTCCATGTTTTGAAAATGCTCACCCTAGTATATCACTAATCCTACTTTACAGTGTATATTTAATGCATTACAGGTTTAACTCAAATTAGTACAAATTTAAGAGCCTCAAATAGACTGCCCACAAAAATTAGTGTCTAATAAAACACTTCATTTAAAGTTATTTACAAGCCAATTTTGGTACTGCATATTTCAGCAATACTTTGTCACAGAACCTACTTCTGCATTCACATTACTTAAATAAATCCCCATTAATGTTGCAACAGTCTGATACAAAACATTTATAATGACCATACTGATGGCTAGGCATATGTCTAGAATACCTATACAAAATTAACTAAAGTTCACCAATGAATATTTAAACTCAGATAAAATTAGGATCCAGCCAGTATGCATCGTCTATACCAGACGAAGGATCAAATGCATCAACCAGGAAATAGATGATATGATGCAACTTAGTGTGATTAACTGCATGTAGTTATAGAGACGGACAGGAGATCAATAAAAGGAGCTGAATGCAATGGGGACAGTCGTGTGCGTTGTGCATATTTACAACATTTCTTGAACCTGGAGAGATACATAAGTCAGTATTGCAAATGTTTACAGCAAAATGCCAGACTACTGTCTAACATTTTAACCAGAGCTCTTACTGCTCCTCTTGCTCATACATTGGAATTATGGATTTCATCTTTTTACGTGGCTTATCGCGAGCATTTCTTTTTTATTCTACCTTGTTACATCACAAATACAGTGGTAAGCACTGAGGTTTGAAAGGCTGGATGCTTTTAAGTGAAATTGTACTGAACTGGATACTGATCTGACTAGAATATGCATATTTATTTAGATCTTTTATAGAGGTCTCACATAGAATCATTTCACAGATTCAGTAGCTCAGTGGGCAGAGCCAGCGGCTGAAAACTGTTGTGCCTTGAGGTTCATTTCCTAGGTGGGGTTTGCAACATGAAGGCCAGGTGGTGCGTTTACAGAAAAGAAAACCTCAACCACTGGGGTGCGCAGGGAACTTGACCCCTAAGAGGAGCAGCTGAAGTAAGAACAACAATCATCTCTTCTCTGCGCTCTTTTGCCTTGTCACTCGCTCTCTTACACAACTCCCCTCCCTTCAGCCCTCTTTCACCACTCCTCCGCATCATGTGACAGTCAGCTCCTGTTCCTATGGTTACCATGCCTTTATTGGGGAATGTGATTGTTGGTTCAAAGCACACTCTCTCCATCACGCAGTCTTTCTGTTTCTCATCATCTCATCTTCTCCCCTTTTCTCTCGTTGCTCTCGCCCTACCCTCACACTTTGTCTCCATCTTTCTGCCTTACGTATGCTCCCTCTCCCTCACTTTCACTCCTTCCATTTTCCTTACTCCCTCTCTTTCTTCCCATCTCCCTCTTCCACTTTCACTCGCCATCCTCTCACCCACATTTTGCCTCCTATGGCAGCTGCTGAATTATTGATCTGATTAAATATTTAGCTGTTATTCTGTTAGACCGCTGAGCGCTCCAGATGTGATCTAATGGCAGGGCCTAAAAACCCTGAGGATACAGCTGCCACCCTCAGCCACATCCCCCACCAGCCAGCCAAAGTGGCCACGCCCATCCCTGAGCAACCAATATAATGTTCATTCCCATGTTCTGCAACGCTGATGCTGAAGCTGGATACCAGTG
The DNA here is from genome assembly GCA_034780255.1 of Parotocinclus maculicauda. Lineage (NCBI taxonomy): Eukaryota > Metazoa > Chordata > Actinopteri > Siluriformes > Loricariidae > Parotocinclus > Parotocinclus maculicauda. The sequence continues at coordinate 14,896 of JAUZSU010116624.1, forward strand.
CTCTACAACCAGAAAAAATCCTTCAAGGTGTACTAATCTAATTTGAACAGCATCTGGCTTAAACACAGTACTATGGGAGAACATGAAAACAGCACTTTATTGACTGTGTTTCCATAGAAAAAACGAGCGATTTCTATACGTATCTGTTAATTAAAATGTTTGCGTATAAACGCAAACTCTGATTTTCCTGTTTGAAATAAAGGTGTGGAAATCCAATAAAGAAAGTTGTTTTTTTTTTTATCTCAGTTATCAGATTTCACAGTGCATGTAGTGCCTGTGTTTTGGTGTCTCTTCCCTTCTCCAATATTCCTGCAAAATGATTTAATACAAAGTTTAAAGAAACATTTTATATTACGCATTTTATTTTTAACTCATCGAGATTTGGGATTGTTAAAAGAACAATTCACATCTTTTGGGTTTGCTTCCATAGGTTTTTTTGCTTGTATCTCTTGCAGGATCTGCAAACCCTGAGATTAAACACGGCACCTGAAAAATGCCTACTAAAACTTTTGGGAGACCCTAAAATTAAGTGTATGCTAGGAGGAAATACATTTGAATAAAATGATTATTGGCTGGTTATGAGGTATAAATGGAATAATAGTCATGTGATCGCAGAGGATACTCATAATTATTAAAGGGGTCCTCCAATCCAGAGAACAGACATGAAAATCTGAAAAGGGGAGCTGCATTTCCCTCAGTAATCCGATTTCTCATAGCATGTATACCAGCTACTCCATTTTAACTGTTTTTTCCACTCTAATCATGCATTTAAGCCTAACTGTCAAGGTCGCCAGGTCTGCTTATTCAATGAGTTAGAATAACTAGTTATTTGGGCACTTTTTTGATTGATTGTGGACATTGTTTCTTGTGTTATCTGGCAACCCTAGACTTAAATGTGGCTAGAAATTAAACACAGCAAACCGGCTATCAAACACTGTGGAGACCCTGAATTGCAGAATATACTTGAGAAAATGAAGAAATTAATTATTTAACATTAAAGATTGAGGTTTATATCACATATTTTAGTAAGATTACTGGCTGGTTGCAAAGTAGAAATCTGATGTCAACGTGGTTTTCATGTTTACCCAACATCTGTGGAGATTTCTACCAAACGGATCTCTGGTTTCCTCACACATTCTATAGGCATGTGTTAGGTAACTTGATGTTTCTAACTTGCTGTAGTGTAAGCAAATGTCTAAGCATATGTGTGTAAGAATATGCCATTTGATTACAGGTGTGTCTATGGTTGGTTCCCATCTTATGCACCGTGCTGTGGTTAGGCTCCAGTTAAGTGGATTAAGCAGGTATGAAAATGAATGCATTACAAATAAGAGTGACTTGGATCAACTGACATTAGCAAGTCATAATACGTTAAATATTATAATAGAAAATTTTTACAGATGAAAAAATATATATTCAATAATACATTAACCAAATGCACTGTTGCAAAAATGCAAGGTATTTTGCCAGGTATTTCTATCAATCACAACCTTCACAAGCCCATTATGCTTCCCCCAGCTATTGTACCATAGGAATCCATCTGAATAACAGAACCTCTGTGTGTACATGCTGAGAAATAAAACCATAACATAAAACCAATATTTGGATTGTGTAGCCTGAATAAGGCTGCAAAGGAAAGTCTGGCATACTGTCTATATTCATCTCACAGTACGGCCATTTTCATTATATGCCTCACTGCTCATAACACAACTTGTAATCAAGTTTCTGTATGTGTAACGCACTAAAATATCATCAAAAAGCGCCTGTTATTAAAGGCTGAAAACATTTTGTTAGCTCCCATTCAGCCAGGTGTTTCTAACAGTAAAAATATCCAGGTGAATTAATGTGATATCATACAAATACAATAAGGACAATGTCAATGTCACTATGCTAGTTTGACAGGGTATGCTAATAGGGGACTGTCACTGTGTTGCTGTTTTTTGTTTTTCTTTTAATTACCGAAAACAGAGTAAGAAGTACCACTTCATCGTGACGCAGCACACCAGAGAAACAAGTGGAGAAAAACAAAACCACCCCAGGGTTAAATGCACTTGTTTCTCACAGCTTCTGCAGACTTCTTAGTCAGTGCCCTGCTCTATTCTTAAATAAACTTTTAGGTCATAAATAAAACAGAAAATACATTGCAATGTCACATTAAGATGGTTTCTAATTCCATAAATGTTTGTATGTATTAAAGGGTGAGACAAAGAGGACAGCGCACAGGGTAAGGAGGGACTGAAAGAAGGAGGAGCTGCCGCTTTAAAGTGAAATGATTTTCCTCATCTTGATTACTAAAAATATTAATAATAGAAAACCAATGTGTGGGGGTTCCTAATATTATTTAATAAATTCATGTAGGGGAAAACACTACCTTGCCTGTTTTGTCAATACCGAGTACACCACGCTACATGCCATGCTGGATTGACATGGTTTAAAGTTCTTTAAATATAGACACTGCCGTTCTGCAAATGACTGTTTGCTTCTATAAGTTTTGCTTCTATAGGTTTTGGATGCTGTGTAGATGGTAGCATTTCACTGTTTCTTTCATCTAGTCTCTGACATTTATTCTTGTTTTGCATGCAGTTTCTCATGAAAATTCTTTATATTTACATTACAGTAGCATAAGAAGACTGTGACTATGGTAATGTCCGGCCAGCGACTATTTGCTAGATCTGTTCTAGTTCATTACACGGTGCATTGCCTGTACAATTTTTAAAGGGGTTTGGACAATGTCAAGATCACTTAACATGCATTTTCGAACAACTTAGCACTGATGTTAAGCGACACATACATTTACTTTTAACCTACATAATTAAATGTCAATGATTTTTAAAAATTATGTCAATAATTACTGGCACACAAGTATGAAAAAGTTCAAATAGTGAATTTAGACAGCAGGAGTTGTATTTCCATGTACGCATACTCCCCCCATAAACTTTCCTCCATTTAGAATACTGCCTAGCAAATGCTTCTTGCTGTAAGGAGGTTGGGTCCCTTTTGAGGCTTGGTCTTCCTGAGGTTTCTTCCTTGCCACTGTCGCCTTAGGCCTGGTCTATTTGAGCTTGGCCGTAGATATTAGAAGTAAATCTAAAGTTGTAAAGCTGCTGTGAGACAATGTTCCATTGTAAAAAAAAAGTGCTATAGAAATAAAGCTGACTTCAACAAGCACTTCTGTGCAAATAAAAATAGCAAAATGTCCTCTGCTTCCTCACAGCATGTTTCATCTACCACTCTTCGTTATAATTACACACTAAATAAAAGGAATCTTTAGGTTACTCATGATAGATTGGGAAGTAAAGCTAGAGGCAGTTAGAGGATGACATTCAGAACACCAAGTAATTCTTGTGGGGTGTCTCCTCTTGAATGTCATGAGACTGAAACAGCAATGTCAATTGCTTTAATTACCATGCCATTTTTTGGCCTGTTAGAACCCAGCTGTAAATCTTGACATCTATATTTTCATTAAAGCTTTTCTGGTACTTTATGGTTTTCATTGTCTCATGTACCTATGTACCAAGGTTCCCAGGGCCTTCTGAGATGAAATGGCCAAGCTCAACCCAGCTCTACCATAATTTTTTTTAAATTATACAACACTGAAGATACAACTCTTTGATACAATGTAAAACATACAGCTTGTCTAACTGTACATTTGCTAACACAGCCACTAATGTCTAAACCACTGGCAACAAAAGTGAGTACACCCCTAAGTATCATGTGTCTTCTTAGTGTTACAAGGTCTCAGGTGTGAATGAGGAGTAGGTGCGATACGGTTATCGTTCTCGCAATCTCTCATACTGGCCACTGGAAGTTCAACATGGCACTTCATGGCAAAAAACTCTGAGATTCCAAAAAAAGGTGGTGTCAACACCATACAGTGGTTGAACAGGACAGGTTTTACTCATGACCTCACCATGGCCGACCAAAGAAATTGAGTGCACGTGCTCAGCATCAAATCAAGAGGTTGGGTTTTAAAAAAAAAGACATAGGAGTGCTGCCAGTATTGCTACAGAGGTTAAAAGGGGTGGGGGTCAAGCGTGGGGTGGGCGACAACCAAGTGAGGAGTACAAAGATTAGTGTGTCTGCCTACTGTTAAGCATAATAATGAAAATGTCAATTTTTTGGAGCTGCATGAGTGCTGCCAGCTGTGGGAAGCTACAGTTCATTAAGAGAACCATGAATTGCAACATGTACTGTGACATACTGAAGCAGAGAAAGGTCCCCGCCCTTCTGAACTGTACCAGGACACAAAAATACTGACACTGTTGCACTGTTACATTTAATTAGTCGATTCCGGTTAATAGGACCACCCGTTAATGGGACCAGCCGCTTATTCGGACCAAATCCTAAAGTACCGAAACAAATCCTATTATATACGTG